>JASDQU010241369.1:110964-128514 GCA_032191745.1 Picea mariana
CTCCAATAAGGAGTTAAATCAATGGTCCAGATTCATTCTCGATTCAATGGCTTCGATTGAATCGCGATATCGCATATCGTGAAATCGGGGTTCCTGAAGTCAATAATTTTTGTCATGTCCAACTCTCGATCCTCGATGCCTCTCCATTGAATGGAATCAACGTCACCAGATCAAAGCTTGATCTGACGGCTCAGATTGCATCGTGATTTCACATATCACGAAATCGGGATTCTTGATGTCAAAATTCTTTGACATCTCCAACTCTCGATCCTCGAAACTCTGACATGGATAGGGATCAACGGTCTAGATTCAACCTCGATCTGACGGCTCAGATTAAGTCACGATTTCGCATATCGCAATTATGCCCGCTTCTCTTTGTTCTTTAAGGATCGTGCAGGTTCTCCTCGATCCAACGGTGGTCGGGTCCTGCACTTGGATCTAACGTCTAAGATCTGTCCTCCTTTTCAGTGAGCTCTTCTTGTCTTCATTCAAATCTGACGGCCCTCGTTCTTTCGGGAATTTTGAATGGATCCAACGATTAGAAATTCTTCTCAAGCTTTGCAGGTCTTCGATCATTCGATCAACCTGAGCTTATCTTCCTGAATATCACTGAGCTGCTCATCATCACTGCCGTACTCAAGCCATCATCATTGTTGTACTTGCCATCAATGACAAGCATACGCTGCCTGTAAAACATGCCAACAATCCTCTGTACATTCTTCCTGTACCCATGCCATCTTCATTACTGTACTTGCCATCAATGACAAGCATATGCTACCTGTTAAACATTTTCCAACAGAGGTGCAGTGTCCTATATTTTCTTTGACTTGGTCTGATATTCCATTCTGGATTTCCTTTAATGCTATTGACTTATTTTTCTTTACTTCTTTTGCAATTTTGGATTTGTTATTTGAGGTAGTTGAGTAACAAGGTTTAGATACTACTAAGTCACAAATTACATATCCTCTTGACTTCACATACCTTTTCATTCTTCCCTCCATGAAGATTAGTTTGTTCCATCAAATAAGTTGACCTTGATGCTTTCTCCTTGAATTTAGTTAGTCGAATTGACTTAAGGTTTGACTGGTTGAGAGAATTGTTTCCGACTTGAATTAAGGTTTGATTGGTTGAGACAATTGTTTCTGACTCGACTTAAGGCTTGACTTATCGAAACTTTTCTTGTTGAGACTTTCATACCATAATTTGTGACTCTTTTACTTGTATGGATCCACATTTGATTCTCCATTTACCCTTTTTTTCTAGACAATTTTTTCTTTTGTCCATGGATGTTAATAACAAATTCCACCAAAGACCATATTTCCACTAGGATGAGTGCATCAAGTTCATACAATATATTAGTCAATATTATGTTTCTACTGATATTCAAGTCACCTTCATAACATTCTTTCCAATATTGGCAATGCTTGACATTCAAGTCACCTTCATAACATTATGTCCAATATTGACAATGCTTCTCAAACCAATCAATCAATGATACTTCACCTATCTATCAAGGTTGACATCAATGACAACCAAATTGCCAACACAGAGTTATTGAATGTAACAGTCTATTGATGAGTATAATCAATAAAGAAATGACAAATATATGATACCTAATCTTGCGTTGTATGTCTTTTATATGTTTCCTTGTGAGTTATGTCTGAATTTGTCATAGACAGATTTATCTTATGGTTAAACATGGTGCAATATTCATAATTTTTACAACAATGAAGTATCTAGAATAACATGATAGTATGAAGTTGAATCACTAAGTAGTTAATAAGGAAAAAGGACAAATTCTCACGCACAGGAACTATTAAGAAGATTGAACAAGTTAACCACCTCCCATTCCCTCAATACTGCAGAAACCTGGTTTTCAAAGTCCCAATAGATACCTCGGGTAAGACTTCATATGTGGAAGCAGGTGATGCCAAAAGGGCCAGTGTCTGGTGGGTTTTTTTGGTTAAATATAGATCAAACCTAGGGTCTTACAACCTACGTACAACACCAAAAAATGTTTCTATTTCCAGGACCTGTAATTTGTGATTAAGGGAATGTTTTGGAGGCCGACTAAGAAGGAGATCTCATAGTGGTTGTAAATAAAGGAATGATAGTTTTCACGTCAAGAGAACATGAACCCTCAGATGAGTAATAAGAAATGAATGAAAAGGTATGTGTACACAAATCTGTATGAAATTTTCTTTGGCGAATTTCCAATTATTTTAACTAAGTGTCTAGAAACGTTAGTGGATAAAACTGGAAGGTTCAGGGCCACAACGCCGAAAAATTGGAATCCTAAATTGGTAAGACAACTAAATTTTTTAAGTAACCCACCTACTAGTGCAGTGAATATTTGGTTGGATAGTATATTAGGAGGATATATTACAAAGTTTGCAGTAGATTTCATTCAATCATACAGTGTTGTAGAAAGGGAATTTTTCAAAGGTATACATAGAAGGTTCATGAAATCATTATGTATGTGGATAAAGATTCTATTTTGTGAAAAGAACATGATGATAATGGAGTCTGACTGCTAAATGGGTTCATGTACATAGGGGAACTGACGAATGGAAAGAGGATAGTTTGAGAACATGAGAGAATGAAGGAAGTGATGAAGAGGGAAGGAAGGGAATAAGGATGCAAGAAGAGGGTATACCAGAGGAAGAATATGAGTTTGGAGTATTACACGGAGGGAGGAGGTACAAGAGGTGAAATAATGAGGCTAGGAAAGGAGAGACGCATAGTGAGATAGAGGGGAGAGAACCTTACACAATAATATGAATCGTGGAGATACCATATATATGAGAGGAAGATGATGAGTTTTAGTCCAATACAATAATAGAAGATTCATTAATTCCTACTCAAATAGAGTCCTATGTTGAATCCACAACCCTGTGTGCATCACCACAATCAGAGATAACAATTGAAGGCTTATCAAAAGAAATTGTAGTTATCCAAGGAGGACCAAGAAGTAGTAGTTTCAATAATGGAAGTAGTGTGCAGAGTCAGAGTCAGACTCAGAGTCAACCAACATCACCAAGAGGAGAGACTATAGAAAGAAACATGGAAGGAGTATATAATACTCTTAGACTTACTGAGTTCCAAGGAGTGGGGTCATAGGATCCATAACAACATTTGTTTGTCTGCGAAACAATTTGGGCTGCTAAGAATGTACAGTATGAGGATGTAGATATTGTGTAATTAACGACAACATTTAGAGGTCGTTCACTAGTATGGTACATGAAGTTATAGAGTATCACGCCTATAGGACAGGCCAGGACTTTGGCCAAAATAAAGCAAGCACTACTGAAAGAGTTCAAGAAGCCAAATTTAGAGTCACAGTACATCACAAAAATCAAGGATATTAAACAGGGAACAAACAAATTCGGTATGGGATTTTGATCAGAGATTTAAGGATGTGATAGGTAGAATGAATTTCCATTTCCCAGATCAACAAAATCAAGAATGGTTTATTGCAAGGCTTCTACCACACATTCGTAAGCCATTGATTCAATAGAAGGTTGCGTCGCAACCCAAGGCATTGGAAACTGTAATGAAATTAGAGTCATATACGGTAGGAGATAGTGGAGGAATGACACGAGTTCAGATGCAGCTAGTTGCGTTGACGATTCAACTAGTTGAACTTACAAAAGGGAAGGATAAATAAGAACACATTTTGTGTACCAAGTGCAAAACTGACGACCATCACAAGGACAAATGCCCAACATTCGTGCAATATTTTTAAATTGGAGCCCCAAATCCATTATTGGGGGGATGATACTGCGATATATGTATTAAGTGGGGCCATCATCCTACTAAGTGTCCGTTACTACAAAAATATTAGAGTACACCAAGGAACTTGTTTGGCAATTCTTACAAGTCTGTGGGACATGAAGACAAGGATTGTCACGCATTCTACTTGATGAGGGAACACACATCAGATATGTACAAGATTCAGGAGGAGAATGATGCAGCAGAAGGGAGTGGTATGCAATATAACAATCAAAGAGGTTTCAATCAAGGGAACAAAGGAATCTTTGGTAGAGTTCGAGGAAGAGGAAAGTTTGGTAGAGGAGGAAGAGGACCAATAATATGTTATAATTGTAATCAACCAAGAAACGTGTCTCATGACTTACTAAATCCATGTACAACATGCACATTCTACATAGAGTTGGATCATGTGACAGAGGATTTTCCTCAACTAGTTGTGAAATGGAAATCCAAAGGTAACTAGAACCATAATCAAAATCAGAATGTGTAGAAGATATCAGCCGAAAAATGGAATGGACCAAGAATAGCAGTTGTTACACGTGGAGGAAATAGAGCATGGGCTGATATGAAAAATGGAGGAAATATGACTAAGCAGTGAGTAAGGAAGTTAGCACGGCCTATGCCAACTTTCATCCTCAACAGGAAAGGGAGACATATCAGAAAGTGAGAAAATAAGTACTTGGATAGGTTTTGGGAGCATCAACATGATTTGTGCCTCGTATAGAAGATTGCGTTGTTCCAGAGAGACCGAATGGAAAGATAAGAACACTAACAAAATTATTGAGGAGTTGTGTAGAGCTAATGAAGGATGAAACTGCATTTAGTACACTATACGGCATAATTTATCACTGCACATGAGGAAGGGAAACTCCTATCGCATAAAGGATGGTAAATTAGGTACTACATAGGAAGAGAACCAATGGATAATTTAGATTCAATGCATAGATTAGGGAGTATGATGTGGATAATGTCATCTTGGACTTGATATAAAACGTGAATGTTTTACCTAAGAAGACATGGGATATGATGGGAAAACCCAAGTTAGTGCAGTCTCTTGTTTAGTTAAGGCTCACAAATCACCACAAAATAGTCTTGATTGGTTGTTTGAGAATAGTAATTGTGAACATAGATGGGGTACGCAACATGACAGAGTTTGAAGTTATTGAGATCGTGGAAAACAATCAACCATATCCATCACTGATGGGACTGGAATGGGTTTTTTATAACTAGACAATCCTTAACTTGAAAAGGAAGAAGATGATATTTGAGGTTAGAGATTTGAAAGTTACTACACCCTTGGACCCATCAGAAGGAAAAAGATACATAGAGCCAACAAGAGGGAATGAGATTGACAAATTATATAAAATGACTATGTGGATGGAGGATTATGTCAAACCGACAATGGATAGTTGTTACACATGAAATGTTCACACCTAGGTACCTCACCCTAAGTGTCATAAAGTGTCATATAAGTGTCTCATACACCTTGACAACATGGAGTAACCTATGTCACAATCCCTAGTCAATGTGGAGGAGGGATATATTACATGAAGGCCAAAATACCAAGTGCACGTGAATTATTATTAATATTCATGAAAAAGAAATTAATTAAGTGTGTGTTGGCCCTCGACCAAGTTTTGAGTAAACATTGGTTGGGTTTGACCACTTTTGGGACTTCGACATAATTGTCGAAGATGGAGCGCCCAGGCGGAGCTAAGATCGCAGGATATCACTTATTTTGCGGGCTTGTGGATCCAGCATGGGGTTCATTAAGTTTTATGTAATGGGTTATGGGATGTCGGCCAATGGGTTTACCCATGATTATTCCTTTTTGTAAATGTATAAACATGTAAGGGTGTAATGTAGAAGTAGGAAGTGGCTAAGTGCAAGCGATGTAACTAGCTATGTGCTAAGTTAGTAGCTAAGTGCAAGAGGCAAGTAGTTTTCAGTTTCTTTGTGAAATAGAACATGTATGTAAGGCTTTGTGCTTGATATAGGAGTTAGCTCTATGCCTTAACCTAATTTTGGGGAAGGTGGATCTGGTGCGTAGTGTGCAAATCACCTGTCCAATGCGAAGCTTGGCTATGTGGATTAGTGCACATGAGAAGAAAATTGTAAGAGATTGAAGAAGAATGATAAATAAGAAGAAGTCATTGGTGGACGTAGCCCCACATTGGGGTGAACCATGTATATCATGTGTTGATGGTTTGCTTTGTGCTATGATTATGTTGTAGATCTGCTTAATGCATTGATTATAATGAATGATAAATAGATCTATGAATGCTTATTTCTTTTTATATCTTGAATATTTTAGATCTAACCTCTGATGCTAAGTGCGAAGTGTATGTTATCATTATCACCGCGCTGAATTTTACTTAGGGTTTGATATGTGATGTGAATAAAGATAATAAATTAATAGGTGTTGTCCCTAAGTACATTACAAGGTGTTATAATCATAGATATGTATGCCATATTGGTTACAAACACTTGAGTCCTGTAACCCCCCTGCCTCTACCTCGGGTGAGACTGCATCTTCTTCGCAGGTGTTACCAAAAGGGCCAGTAGTTAGGGTTTTGTTGGTGCATTGTTGAAGCGTTGAACCCTGGGTCTGCCCCTGTGCCATAAGAGAGGATAATAATAAGAATAGAAAGAGGAACCTAGAGACTCACATCACAGGAAAGAAGGCAAGGAATCTTAGTAAGAAGAAAGAAAAATTAGAAAAACTACAAGACGTTATAGAGAAGAATTCACAGGATGTAGGCTTGCAGGCTCTGAACCTCACCGGAACAACAGAACCACGCAAAATGGGACTTCGCCGTGGCGGAGCCATATGACCGTTGGATGCACCTTAATTGTTAGAACGATGCTCTGAACAGTTAGGAAACACATTTATGGGTGAATAGACTGTGTTTGGGACGTTGAGAACATGCCATAACACATTGATTTGTATTGATTGAGGCATTCCTGCCCATTGGAGGAAGCTGTTACAACACTTTCTTATTTAACCCGTCGGACGCTGCGTCGTGACCACTTTTTTTTACCTATGATTTTCTGAGCTAATAAAGAATTGATTGTGTGTGTCGAGTTGTGCTGTCAAACCTCACCATCTGTTGTTTTCCCCACTATCCATTCACCTACCCCGACTTATTTGATAATAGAGAGAATGTCAATCGAGCGCACCGAGCTAGAGAAATCCGTCGAAGAAGTTCTAAAGAAGTTTATGGCTAATAAAGATATGTCTGAGGGAGTACAAGTATCATAGACCAGGGGACTACAGGCATGCCCCTTGAACATATGTCACTTGAAACGTGTCGGCCATGCTATTGAGAAGTGAAATAATCATCACGACGATATGGCTAACGTGAAGCAGATCTCGTCGATATTACCCGATTACATCCTGCCTTTAACTGGAGCGGTTAATTGCAATAAAATTCCATGGGACTTTGGGTATACTTTGATCATTACGTACATCCTGAAGGGGATATGCATATAAGGAAGCCAATTGGGACAGATCCCATCCTTGAAGAACACCGATTTCAACCTTGATGAAAAAAATAACTATGCGATGCTCGTGCCCCACATATATCTGATGAAGACAACTAGGAAGAAGCCTCACATCGTCTCCCATCCTTTGATAAAGGAGCTTTTGTAGTCCATGATACTCAACGTGATGAATATCCCTCATTTTGGTTGACATCAGGAGGTTAACGCTTGTGTTAAACTCTTCTTGGAGTGCTATCATGCAAGATACCTGTAGCTCGACAAGCGCATCACTGTGGATCCGACACTGATCCACCTAATCACAGGATTGAGCATGTAGGGCCCCGACCCTCAGCCGTTCTACCCAAGAAAGGCCTCAGATCGCTCCCTAACACAACTCATTAAGGAGGTATATGACGAAGTTGAGAAGGGAAAGTGAGGCTACAAGGTAGACTCCATCCAAGATGGTGTAGTGTGCCTAGATTGTCAGCTTATAGCTGGAAATCTCGTCCGAAAGAATCGCCCCACATAGGTCACCGGGTTCATGGTGGACCTAGCAAGAAAATGTGTGGAGGGGATGCAAATGAATTGGGTGAGGTAGCTCATCAACGAGCTCGAGAAATACTACCGTGAAGCATAGGACCAAGGATACAACTTTCATTTTAGCTGGTTGCTGGTGTTGATCACATTTGTCGCTTGGAAAATGCCAGAAGGAGAAACCTTCCCAGAGATAGAACCATCAGAGTCGTTGGTAATGAAGTTCTCGACCCTATGGTACATGAATGACATGTCAAAGTAGTGGCAGTCGAACGAAGTATTCCATGCCTACTATCAGCAGCTGAATGTTTCTATTGAGGTTTCAAATTTGCTCCAAGATATCCTCTTTCTCTTTCTTATGAGTTGCATGGTACTGCGTGACCACTTATGAAAATGAGAAGGATGAGTTTCGGGTGATGCTCGAGGAAGACAAAGTGCAGATACAGAAGGAAAAGGACCAGCTTCTTGCAGAGAAGACTGCAGCCAAGGAAGTGGTAAGCAAAGCACTTCGCTCTGTGCCAGGATCGACACAAGAGGAACATGAGGCAGTTGAGGTCTGAGTGACGAAGCTCACTGAGGCCATCCAAAATCTTCAAGCAAGGGTAACAAATTTGGACCTTCAAGCAGTACCAAGCACTCCACAGGAAGTGTGCGACTAGAGGGAGGAAGTTGTTAAGAGCGCAGTTGGAAGGATCAAGTTCCTCACCTTAGAATGCAAGCAGATAAGCGACAGAAGTGCACAGACCTATGAATTCGTCATAGAAGACCCAGAGCTTAGGAAGTTGGAAGCACAGGTACAGGAGGTGCAACAACAAGCACTGATAGTACAAGAACAAATGAAGTCACTCACTGCGGTCTATAGAATGAAGAGATAAAAAGAAAAATGCGCAACACAGTAGCAGATTACTGCCATCCACGATAGAGTCATGGAGGTCACATAGAAGCTACAACCGGTGTAGGAGGAAGCTTGCGTGATGTTTGAAGATATCGAAGGGAAAGGATCACAACTGGACCAAGTGGTTGCAATAGTGGAACAACGGTTGGAAGGGCCTGTTACAGAGAAAATGATCCAGGACTTCGCTAAGCAGGAAGCTTAGGCGAAGAAATAAGTGAAGGAAACTCGAGCCAAAATCAAGGCCTTTGAATCAACACTTCCTAGATCTGAGTGACTCAGGACGAGTCATAGGTGAGTGTTGGGGGCTTGTTGGACCTTGACCAAGTTTTGAGGAAACATTGGTCGGGTTTGACCACTTTTGGGACTTCGATGTAGTGGGCGAAGATGGAGCACCTAGGCGGAGTTGAGATCGCAAGATCTCACTTATTTTGTGGGCTTGGGGACCCAACATGGGGTTCATTAGGGTTTATGTAATGGGTTATGGGATGTCGGCCCATGGGTTTACCCATGATTAGGTCTTTTTGTAAATGTATAAACATGTAAGTGTGTAATGTAGAAGTAGGAAGTGGCTAAGTGCAAGCGATGTAAGTAGTTATGTGCTAAGTCAATATCTAAGTGCAAGAGGCAAGTAGTTTTGAGTTGCTTTATGCAACATAACATGTATGTAAGGATCTGTGCTTGTTAGAGAAGTTGGCTCTATGCCTTGACCTAATTTTGGCGAAGGTGGATCTTGTGCGCAGTGTGCAGATCACCTATCCAGTGCGAAGCTTGGATCTGCGGCTTAGTGCACAGGAGCAGACAATTGTAAGATATTGAAGAACACTAATAAAGAAGAAGAAGTTGTTGGTGGACGTAGCCCCACACTGGGGTGAACCACATATATCATGTGTTGATTGTTTTCTTTGTGCTATGATTATGCTGTAGATATACTTAGTGCATTGATTATAATGAATGATAGATAGATCTATGGATGCTTATTTCTTTTTCTATGTTAAATATGTTATATCTAACTTCTGATGCTAAGTGTGAAGTGTATGTTATTGTTATTATTGTGCCGAATTGTACTTGGGGTTTGATCTGCGATGTGAACAAAGCTAATAAATTAATATGTGTTGTCTCGAGTACTCTGCGAGGTGTTATAATCACATATTTGTGTCCCAGTTTGGTTACATACACTTGAGTCCTGTAACCCCCCTGCCTCTACGTTTGGTGAGACTGCATCTGCTTCGCAAGTGTTTGCGAAAGGGTCACTAGTTAGGGTTTTGTTGGTGTGTTGTTGAAGTGTTGAACCCTGGGTCTGCCCCCGTGCCAACAATGTGAGAATCAAGTGCACATGAATTATTATTAATATTCATGAAAAATAAATTAATTATGTGTGAGAATCCACCTCACTTTTGGTTTCCTATTTTTTAGGGAAGGTGGAGGATCTCATGGATGATTGAAATATTTCCTCCTTAAAATCCTTGAGAGANAAAATCCTTAAGAGATATTTTCTCCCTAAATATCTTTCAGATCCCTTTTTAGTGGATCTGATGAGTGATCCTCTTCATGGTGTTTAAGCCTCCAAATCCTATATAATGAGGGCTTTCCATGGATATGGAAAAAGGCATATTGGAGGTATCAAACCTATGGTATTGGGAGAAAGCTTTAGGATATCAAACCTATGATTTTGGTAGCTTTGTGCAAGGACTGGATGAGGAGGACTTGGAGAGGTTGTTGCGACTTTATCTATGGTTTGTAAGTATCTATTTTGAGTTCTCATTAATATATGCTTGGCCTATTCCCTTCTAATATGTGTATCTTCACATATGTTGTCTATTATAGATGGATTTGATTAGACTAATATTATAGGGTAGAGTAGGAGTTCTTTGTCTTCTTGTTTTCCATTGCATTGCAGGTATCGAATGGTGCCAAGGAGCTTGGGGATCAAGCTCAAATTGGAGCAATGAGGACAAACACCGGAATAAGGTGCATCACACTTTCTTCCTTCTCCTTCTCTTTTTGATTAGATAATTAGATTCAAAGGGATATTAGTGTTCAATGTTATCATATTACTGTCTTGGTATAGGGGTCTAGATCCAAGGGGATATTCACCTGTCCGTAAGGGGAGTCTCCTATAACAATGGTGCGTTGAGTTGGAGAAGTATTAGTTCGTGTGCATCAGATTCAAAAGTAGGTCTAGAGCATTGGATATAAAGGATGCATGAAATGTCAACTAGACGATGTGCATGCATAAATCGATCCTTGCACTGGATTGGAATAGAGATATATGATTCACCCATGTATGACGTAATAATTGATATAAGCATGTTTTTAAAGGAATTTGAATTGTAGGTACCCAAAAAACAAATGTTGTTAGCACTTGATGTCGTCCTAAAAGAAACTCCAGCTAGATGGTGGGCTACATATAGAGAAGGGATAAAATATTAGTCATAATGCAATAGACTCGTGCAAATAAGGTTTGGTAGTGAGGAAGAAGACATTGCGCAAAAGAATACATGAGAGAGTGACCCAGCATGCCATGTTGAGCAATGCAAGGATTTATGGAGTTCAATACTAGAGATAGAATGGACACACAAATTTCTACACACACTGGACACAATTCCGAAGAACTGGAATTTGGAATTGGAGATGCATAGAGAAATGACATGACTGGAAGATTTGATCCAGAGGTTCAAAGTCTCATTCACATTCGAAAATGAATATCCATCAATAGATGAAACATTATCGGCTATTCAAAGTAAGCTTTTCTTGGAAGAAGGAACGATGGAGGTAGTATCACTGTGCTGTGTGCACAGAGATAATATAAATTTCCATGAGTTATTGGAATTCTACAATGTAGTTAAGGAAGAAGAGGATGAAGAAGATCCTAGGAATCTACAAGTACCTGAGACAGAAGGAGAATGAACAGTAGAAGGGCCAACATTTGAGCCCGCCACATACACACAACCGATAAAGGCGTGGAAGGTAAACATTGGGACAACATAGAATCCCAAGTTCATGCAAATAGGAGATTATTGGAGTGATGAGACAATATATAAGATTGTAGACTTACTAGTAGAATACCAAGACCTATTCCAAATGATATTTTAATAGATGAAGGGGATAGTGAGAGACTTAGGTGAGATGAATATTCCATTGAAACCAGGCACTAAGCCAGTGTGCTAGATTCCTTATAGGTTAAATCCAAAGTACAAAGATAAGGTGAAATTTGAACTAGAGATGATGTTGGACACATGAATTATTGAATTGGTAGAGGAATCTGAATGGATCAGTCCAATAGTAGTGTGGGGAAAAATGACAGGAGGGATCATGAAGGGATTTGAGGAAGTTGAATGAAAAATGTTTACATTATCTATTTCCAACACCATTCACAGATGAGGTACTGGAGAATGTAGTAGGATAAGAGACTTAGTCTTTCATAGATGGATTCTCCGGGTACCATCAGATGAAAATTGCATAGGAGGATCGATAAAAGACCACTTTCATGATAGAGTGGGGGAGATATTAGTATACATCCATGCCCTTTGGACTAAAGAATGTCCCGGTGATGTTTTGCAGAGTAGTGGTTGCAGTGTTCAAGGAATTTATTCATAAGTTCCTTGAAGTTTACCTGGATGATTGCACTGTGTTTAGTCCACCGAAGGATCACATAGAAGTACTCAAACTGATTTTGGATAGGTACAAACATTGTCATATTTTTTTGAACCTGAAGAATTGTATCCTTTGCACACCGTTTGGAACTTTTTTGGGACATGTAGTGTGCAAACATGGACTATTAGTAGATCCATATAAGATTGCAGTAATTCTATAGTTAGAACCTCCTACATCAGTCAAAAAAGTAAGGGAAATGTTGGGTCATACAGTTTATTGCAGGAAATTTATCAAAGGATACGCTTAGATCACAACACTGATGAAAACGTTACTGAAGAAGGAAGAAATGTTTCAATGGAATGAGGACTGCCAAAAGGGGTTTGACACCTTGAAACATAAATTGGTAACCATAAAAAATTTTGATCTTTTTGGATTGGAACAAAGAGTTCCAAGTACATGTAGATGCATCGTCCATAGTGTTGGGCACAATGTTGTCACAACCAGGAGAAGGAGACATAGATCAGCCAATCTCTTTTGCAAGTAGGAAGTTGTCTATAGTAGAGAAGAATTATACTACCACAGAATGAGAAGGATTGGAAATGGTCTATGTGCTACAAAATTTCATACATTATTTATTGGGGTCTCACTTTCAGATGTATACATACCATTCTACATTAAAATACTTAGTCAATAAGTTAGTGTTGGGGGGGGGGAATATGTAGATGGCTACTATTGTTCAAGGAATAAGATTTTGAGGTGATAGTAAAATCATGGAATATGAATGCAGGGCCAGATCATCTATCACTCATATTGTCAGGTGTAGATGCAGGAAATTTAGATGACAACTTACCAGGTGCACATCTATTTATAGTGAATATGGTGGATGATTACTTCTTTGACATCGTATAGTTTCTAAGTATAGGAATGGATCCATTAAAGATGGTAGTAGTGTAGAAGAAACAATTGGTAGTGAAAGAAATAAATTATAAGTTGATTGCAAGGAATTTATACAAGTTAAGTGCATATGGAATATTGAGGCGTTGTGTATTGGAACAAAAGAGACCGATGATACTTGAAGAAACACATGATGAGATCACATGAGGATATTATGCAGGGAGAGAAACTACAAAAAATATTTTGTGTGCAGGGATTTTGTGGCCTACACTTCACAGAGATGTGAAGGAATATTGCTAGTCATGTGATGTATATAAATGAGTGGGAAAGCCATCTAGGATGGATGAAATGCATTTAAATCCCTAGGTTACGTTGAAAACATTTGAAAAGTGGGCCATAGACTTTGTAGGACCAATCAATCCACAAGAAATAAGATCATGGGAAAGGTACATCATCCCTACGATGGAGTATTTGACAAGATGGCCAAAAGCCACCCCAGTTACGGATTTCACCGTAGAGACTAAGTCCACACATATTACTTAGTGATCAAGGCACACACTTTCTGAATAATACAATTGTAACATTGACTAAGGAGTTCCAAATCCATCATCAGAAGAGTACCCTGTATCATCCTCAGGCTAATGGAACAGTGGATGCTTTCAATAAAATCTTGGAGAATTCCTTGACCAAAATTTTCAATGTAGGGAGAGATGATTGGGACTTAAGAGTTCTTGCAGTATTATGGGCATATAAAATGAAAAGTAAGAAGTTGGTAGGTAAGACACCTTTCAGATGGGTATATGGGCAGGAAGTAGTGATGCCAATGGAGTTCATTATACCTAGCCTTCCCACTGCAAAGATCACTAAGCTATCATACACTGGAGAAATAGAGGAGAGATTGAAACATTTAGTACAGCTTGAGGAAAATCAGTTTGTCACAGGTTTTCATTAGCAAGTTTAAAAGGATAGAGAGAAATATTGGCATGAGTGATAGATCAAACAGAAAAAGTTTCGATTAGGAGATGTGGTACTACTCTATGACAACAATTTCATTCAGTATCTAGGAAAGTTTAGAATACACTGGTTAGGACCCTATGTGATTCAACATGTAACAAAGATAGGTGTTGCACGGTTGGAAAACTTGAATGGAGAATTCTTTGGAGGAATGATGAATGGAAGCCGACCGAAACTCTATTGAGACGGATGGCAGTTTGCGTGGTAAAATGGGTTGTGCCAGAATCAATGTATTATAGTAGTTGTACCATAATAGGAAGGAAAACAAAGAAAAACAAATAAAAATTAGATAGGGAAAAAAGAAAAATATTATAGAGTACAAGGCCTGGGAGATTGCACAGAAGGGATGACTATCATGCATTAGAATGGAACTATGTCAATTCATGAAAGAATACATAGAAGATATGTACTGTGAAGCACACCGATGCAACAATAAGAACCATTGCGTAGTTTGGCTATGACAAGACCGTTAAAATCATTAAATCATGAAAATGATAGCTGTGAACTGGGAGTGAAAGGTCATAAAGGTGTCATAGAGTGTTAAAGGGAAAAATCCTCCAGATATCATGATAGATTGGAAGTATGAGGGGAAAATCACACAATGTATTTGGTAATAAAGGAGAATTTAGTTAAAACACTCATCACTCTTGGTGGTGGATTGGACAAGGAAGTTAAGGCTGGATCAAACATGTATAGTTGGCATGAAGAAATAAAAAAAATAGAAGGTTGTGAAGGGTAAGTCATTGTTTCATGCGAGTAGGAGAAAAACATAATGAACTAGAGTGAATTTGAGAGCACCAGATCTCAGCCAAAACTACATGTGAAGATACGTAGAGTTAGGCCAAGAACCTGTCATAGAAAAGGAATGGAACCGTTGAAAGTTGGGGGACCGTATGTAGCAACAAGAAAATAGGAGAAGATCAGTAGCATCACCATAGGTTGAAACGGTCACGAGAGCTTCAGCTTTAGTTCCACCAAAAATCTTTCACAAAGACTACCTTCCACTGTGGATGGACAATGCACCACCTGCCATTGTACCAATCAATCAGAAGTACCCATTTCCTATAACACCCGTTCCAACTGGTATAAGTAGTGATCCGAAAAGTTCTTTTAATGATTGTGGTTGATTTTTTAATTGCATGTGATTATTAACCATTTAAGAAGCTAATGAAAGAGGATGAAGATGAGAGAATATATCACATCCATAATACAAAATACAGATCTAAAATGAAACAATAAGAACAACAAACCATAACAAGAGAAGTGATAATGGAGTTCGACACAAAATTGCCTATGTCTCAGGGCCTTTGTCTTAGTGGGGGAGGCTTCTTTATTTCTGTTCAAAGCTCAAAAATTACATCATAGCAGTGCCATTAGGCTACAAGACTAATCTGGTCATGTTCTTCTAGATCTCTAGAACCCAACAGAAGAAATGACACACAAAACAGATGACCGGAGCTCCCAGAAATGGCCTGCAAGTGTCTGCTCCTCAACAGCTCCTCTGCATAAAAATGGATTTGGCTTGGCTTCCCTTCGACATAACTCTGCTTTGACTATCCTCCATGGCCTCAAATAGGCCTGATTTTTATAGATCTGAAGTTGGTTATTCATCCCCAACTTCCTCCCAAAATCTGGGCTCAAAAAGAGTCCAATATCCCCCAAAATGGGCAAAATCCTCTTATTACAGGCCAAAAATCAATTTAAAATCAAAAAACATTATAATAAAACCCATTTATCCAAAAATATATGGGTTAAGTCCCATAGACCTAGAACGTGCACTTAAAACATGGGCATGCGAGTTTCATATGACCAATCTCTAACGCAAAGGGCTAAGCGCTGGCCTTACAATGGTTCTCAGCTCCTAGTTTCGGGCGCATATCATGTGACCTGTGGATTATGAGATATATCTCCATGCGCAAAGGGATATTCTTAAAACCCTTCTCCTAGATATATGGAAAATGATAGGACCATGCCCTTAATTCAATGGATGGGCGGTTATGCCATTACTCCGTGCCCTCAGTTGTATGCTTGTATCCAAATACCATGGGCTGGGGCTTAGCCCCAGCCCCCATTTGTGCCATTTAAAACATGCCACCACTTTATATATATTAAAGTGGGTTTATATTAATAATAGATAGTTGAGCGCATTGGTAATAGGAATCTACCCAAAGCGTCTGCCTTGCCAATAGGTTATGGGGTCGAACCCCATGACGCTCCATTACAATTTTTCCAATGAACCAAATGTCCAACCAATGGGTGCCACGTGGCAGCCCATGCTTGGGCCACATGGCACCAAACATCTTGTTGAGGATGTGCCACTTTTCCACATATGATTGGATCTTCCATTTTCCCAGTCAACCTGCTGCTGTGCTGCCATGTCACTTCTTCCACTACCACATGTCACCTCTAGAGAGTGCCACGTCACCTTTTGACTATTGACATTTTTTTGACTTTTTCATTGTTTGGGAAAACAATCAAAGTGTGATAAATCTTGCATATAACGCCCATTTGAGAAAGTGAATATATGGCTGGAATCAGCGCCACGATCCGATCACAATGAAATTGGTTTCGTCTGATTATGGGAACTTTCATTTTTGAGCCCTTTTTAGTCCTATCAGGCTCCTGGATTTGATTCTGAATCACACCTCCCCACTAAAGGACCTTTTGGTCCCTAAAAGGTCACCGACCAGTCAACAAGCTCAGGATAGGCCACCCAGATGGTGCTCTATCTCTAAACTTTTTCCTGTGCACCTGTCTCATCAAGATCAATTGTAACACAATCATGACAAATCACATCATATTGTTAGCCATTTGAACCTTGTTACATCTTACTGAAGCAACTATCATCCATGTAGACAACATTACTAATGATAGCATAAAAAAGATGACTGCAAATGAGCTGATATACTTGTAATATTTGCACAACATGAGCTTATCTTGAAGCAACTTATGATTGATTTTCCATTCAACAATCCTTTCCTGTTCTTGCTTAAGATCAATTACTTCATTTGAAACAATTATAGGTTTGTTTCTTTCTTGAACTGCCTTCTTTAACTGTTCCATTGTTTGAAGAGTTTTATTTTCCTTAACATGATGAGCATGAACCACATAATCTTGACCTGCTTTGGTTAATTGATATTGATTCTTTATCTTGTAGAAGATTTCCTTACGATCATATAAGTATGAACTACCTAAGACCATCCCACATTCACTTAACGACACTACATCGCATGTTACCTCATCCGCATACTTAGATGAAATTGAAAATTTGATTGTGCACTGCTTTGTTATGTGCATTTGATGATGATTGCTTATCCATTTAAGTGTGTAAGGATTATGATGAGTTTGTGTTTTTAACCTCAATT
>JASDQU010241369.1:139397-168485 GCA_032191745.1 Picea mariana
ATAGATGAGCGGGTCTGGAATCCAATCTAGAACGTTGATTTAAGTGCTCATCCCTGGGCCGTTCAGATATGCGCAAATGTTATCAGCGATTCTGGACACCCCCGGTAAAAAGAAGAAAGGTCGGGGGGGTCTGGAATGCTCTGTACACCGTAGATCTGAGCGCTGTGATCAGGACCGTCGAAAAGTGCAGGGAGCATAAAATGGGGAGCTAAGAACACTTGCACTGGGAAAAAATTAGGATAAATGCATTTTTATGGGGTTTTCCCCAAACTTTCAAGTAGACACCACCATGGGGCTTCGACCAAACTATCTTTTAGGCATTTGAGACATGGTGCAGCATTTTACATCAAGCTGGTTTTATTGGAATGGAACAATAAAGCAACTAGCCTACATACTAACCTATCTTCCTATGACAGTTAACCCAGATTAAACTGTTGGGTTAAGAATTTACTCTACCCTGGGGCTATCTGACCAAGATTAGATAGTTTGGCCAGATTTATTCACTAATCTAACCTAGACACTTTGGCTAAGATTAAAATGTTTAGCCAAATCATTCACTACCCTATCAACATCAAATTTAAAAAGAACTTGGCCATGCTTGAAAGGTATGGACCAAGTTACTATTATTGCATGGGGCTTTTATTTCAATTCTTTTATGCCCTCTTTTTCTTTCTTTCTTTTTCTTTTCTTTTTTCTTTTTTCTTTTTTCTTTATTTTTTCTTTCTTTCTTTTTCTTTTCTTTTTTCCTTTTCTTTTTCTTTTCAAATTATTTGCAGAATGAAAAATAATTTGTCAAAAAAACACTAGAGACAGATAATATCCCAGTCACCAGTTGATTCCTATAACTTATAGGGTGATAACAGACATCAATGGTGATTTCCCTCGCACTTGTTAACGGTTTCATCAATGACTGGTAATCAAGTGGTTTCTGCCATGTTCAACTTCAACACATGTAATCACATGGTTAGATTCATACTTTTGGGCGATGGGATTGAAGACCCTGGATATCATCTCTTGGTCTAGGTTGTGATGGAATATGTATAATCTACGACACATAGATCCATTGTGTATGTCTCGTGGCTATGTCGTCTCAATTTGAATTTTCTCGCATAGATCCACAGTGTATTCCTGGTGGCTATGCTATATTTTGAAGGCATGGATCCACAGTGTATGATTGGTGACCATGACCTATGTCTACAATGTCATCCATCTGTGATCTGAGTATGGGAATGCCTACCTCATAATTAATATATATGATATTCTGCAGATGCTTCATTGTTCGCAGGTTTCCGATTAGGTGCGCTCCTGGTTTCTGACACACACATGCAACTTACAAAGTCTTTCAGTTGTCACTGATTCCAGCCTCATACTTTGGGGGGCATTCTGTTACCCATGATTTTGGTCATCATGATGGTGTATTGATGATGGTCTACTCAGGCTCCTCATAAGAACTTTCTCTTGAGAAAACTGGCATTCATCTCTTCCCAGAAAACTCACTTTTGAAGAGAGTTCGTAGATTGGTAGTATCCCAGGGTGCGAGAATGACCCATTCTCGCAGCCTGCCTTAAGCTAGGGTGCGAACTTCTCACACTATGCTACATATCTAGGGTGCAAACCTTCTCTAAATCTTGGAAAAAGAGGAACTCTCGATGGTTCTAGAAGGGAATCTTCTAGAAGAATAGGTTGGCATTCGAATGGTTATCCTTGTACTGGATTCCCTGATATTGTGGGATCATTGTTATCCAAGTAACCATCCCTTTCTCTCCTATATATTGATGGAATTCTCATGGAAAAGGTTAAGAAAGATTCATTGGAGAATTGGTGAAAGAATTGTGTGAAGGACTTAGCTTGAACAGGAGCTTAGAGACTCTAGCAAGTCTATCAAGAGGATTTGATCTTCTTCATACAAGGATTGAGAAAGTGTGTGTGTTGGAGCCAAGAGCCACTAAAGGAAGCTTGCGACATCAAGGTGATCAAGTTGTAATGTTCTACTTTCAATTAATATGATACAGTGGCATGTCCCTTTCCCATAAAGCTATTCTCACTTTATTGTGTAATTCCTTGTTCATACACATAAGTTGACAGTTGAATATATTTTTCTATCTTCACTTTGGTTGGTTTGTGTTGTCTTGGTCTTGACCTCACGAGAGCACCAGAGCGAAGTGGGAGCAACAGAGACCCTAGGAAGCGATACAAAGGTATGTTACTTGTTTCTCCCTACTAGCTAATTCAATAGTCAAAACTTAGGGAAAGAGTCATGTCCTGTCCTATTTTGTTCTAGATCTGGGTGGATATAGGGAGATTTGTTAGTGTCTGCACCTACCGATTAGTCTGATAATAGGAATGTAAAATAAACATGCATTAATCACATAGTTTATGATCATCATTATCCTCAATCATTTATTATAAGAATAATTATAACCACGTGCAATCTCAGGGTTTTAAATATGCATCAATCTGCAACTCATCATAATCCATTATGCCATAACAAAATTTTGTATTCAAACTCTTAACTTGCACAATGTCCCAATCAAGAATTATGTTGGCACCCAAAGTATTTATCTAAAATATTTATTATCTTTTATTCATCATACTATGCCCAACAATCATGATTTCTTCACTTCTATTCAAGATCTTTACACGATTTTTCGTGATTTTCCTCAATTACACAGTGCTACCATTTCTGCAATTAATTTATAAATTTCGATCTTATTCCACAATACAAACCATCAAACATAAATCCCAGCAGATACCAAACATCACTCTTGTTATTCAAACAACCAACTTCATCATATATCGACTTCTTATCAAAGGTTTCAAATGCCAACTTCATCATAAAACCTATGTTTGGTCCTCATCAATTAATTATTCAATCAATAAATCCAAATTCGAACTAGAAGCTTCAGTTTGTAAAAGCAACTAATTTATCCAAACGATCAAACCAAATATGCATCGCATGCATCAAAATAGTATGACATAAAAACTCCAGGCATGTCGAAAGTTTCAAAAAAAAAGTCTGTTTAAACTTGGCTTGGTTGGAATTAATGGGTGTAGGAAAAACAAACCCTCTTCATAATAAAACTCTCGTTCTCAACTATTATTCATCTTTGTATGTACCCAACCACCCACAATTTGGGCATGCTAACTTCAAGTCTCCTTCTGGACTAATTCAACCTTTGATCTAACTTTAAATAGAAAGGATGCATGAAATATTCACATGCATTGATCAAGATTCATGCTAAACATAAAAGAAATGAACCATGCGACATGCACAATAATAACCAATAAGCACATATTATAGATGCGGAATTCATAGATAATTAAATAAACAACAGAAATAAAGATACACAGGTAAATAACCATAACAAAGAGCACTTACCTTTTCTAAAAAAGACACCAACTAGCTGTAGACCAAGGACATTCCACCCAGCTGTATACATTGTTGTTCCAACTCTCAACAGTAATTTCACCCCCGAGTCAGGGTTATGAATCCATAAGAATGGTTCCAGAGTGTCACTCAGCTTCCCAAACTAGTCAACACTCAAGCTCTCATAGGCTTCCAAATACCCACAATGATGCAAGTACCCATCTCTCTTCTACCCATCCTTCACAACCTAAGAGAATGCACCCCCCCTTCTCTGCCACATAGTCCCTCAGGTTGTCCATCTCCTTCCAGGGCTCCAGTGCATCCAGTCTTGAATCTCCATGATGGGACTCTCAGGACTCGCAGTTGTGAGAAAGAATGGGCACATAACAAATCATCTTAGACATGCAAGTCTTGATTCATGGTTGGATTACACCAACAATATCTAAAACCAACCATACCATGTTTTTTCTTCAACAATTCATTTTCCTTTCCCAATCCAAGACACGAATCAGGAAAGATGAGCGGGTGAAAGAAATAATGGAGTGAAATCCTAATGAAAAGTGTGAAAATTGAGAAATTGGGTGACTGAGTGCATGAGCGAAACATGCGTGAATTAATGAAGCAACCGGTAGAAGAACAAGAATGAGAACGAGTGTGAGAACCCCCACCCCAAACCAAAGATGGGTTTATGTAATTCTTGGAATCAAGGAACCACTTGGCCTTCCTCCCAAGAAGCCCACATAACTATTATTCTCCATTAACCAAAATGGGTAAATAAAATATAAAATAATTACTTATCCCCTTAATCCCCCTCTCTTGTGGAATCATATCCCCCTATCTCTTTTGTCCTTGTCCATCTTACAACCAACTATGTATTCATTATTAATAATGTCAAAACATTACATTTTCTAGGCACACTCACCTTTTTCAATTTCTTAGGCACTCCATCCTTTCATAACTTAACAAAATACATTATTTAATACAGGGCTTAAAACCCAGGGTGTTACATCCCCTCCCCCTTATTTTGGCACTATCCTCAGTGCATATACAAAACAAAGAACATAATCTATTGTTTTTTCAAAAAGCCGCGAGTACTCTACCTGCATGGAATCTTCATGCTCCTGGGTAGCATCTTCAAGACCGTAGTAGGTCCACTAGACTTTTACCATATCTATAACTTGATTCTAGATCATTTTGACTTTTTTGTCCAATATTCGTATTGGCTGGACCTGAAAGTATTCCTTTTTCTATACCTGAATAAAATTCCAATCAATAACATGGTTAGGATCATGCCCATATTTTTTTAGCAAAGAGACATGAAATACATTATGCACATTCATGGAAGTAGGCAATGCAGGAATGTATGCAACTGGACCTATTCTGTCCAATATCTCAAATGGACCACAAAATCTCATTGTTGGCTTTGTGCAACTACCCAAATTCAAACATCTCTTCTTAGGCTTCACTTTAAAAGCACATGATCCCCCACTTTAAATTCTCTAGATGTCATGTTATTACCTGCATAATCTTTGTGTCTATCTTGAGTTGCCTTTAAATTCTACTTAATCTTAACCATCTGGTCTTCCATATCCTTGAGAAATTCTAGGCCAAGTACCACTTTGTCTGCTAGGTTGTGCCAACTCACTAGCGTATTTCATTTCCTACCATAAAAAGATTCAAATGGGATCATTTTCAATGAAGCTTGATACCCATTATTAGAGGAAAACTCAACCAAGTGCTAGTAACCTTCCCACTTAGATGGCTTATCCATCACATACATTCTCAACATGTCATCAATTATTTGGTTGACTCTCTATGTATACCCATGTGACTGTGGATGGTATGTTGTGCTAAAGTTCAAATTTGTACCAAATCCTTTAAATAATCCCCTCCAGAAATTTGAAGTAAACTTTATGTCTTTGTCCGAGATGATTTCCCTAGGTATCCCATGCAACCTAGCAATCTCTTTCATGTAAATTTCTGCAATATTAGTTGTTTTTACATGAATAAAATGAGCAACCTTTGTTAATTTATCAACCACTACCATGATTGAATCATGTTGCCTTGTTGTCCTGGGCAATTTTGTTATAAAATCAATGGTTACCACTTCCCATTTCTTCTCTGGAAATGGTAAGGGTTGTAGCAAACCCGTTGGGTGCCTATGTTGAACCTTCACTCTCTGACATTCCATACATCTAGCGATGTAATAAACAACATCCTTTTCCATTCTCGGCCAAAAGAATTGTCTTCTCACTACTGCAATTGTTTTCTAGTAACCAGGATGTCCAACATATGGAACATTATGCATTTCTTTTGATACCAAATTCCTGAGTTCTCCAAAACTAGCAACATAAACTCTATTTTTATGCATAAGTAATCTATCTTCCTTCATCTCATACTCTTTCATTTTCTATGGTACATCTTCTTTTTGTAAGCTTTCTTTTACCTATAGGTAATGTTGATATGCGACAACAACATCTAAAATTTTTCTCTTTAAATCTGACTGATTCATACTAATAGTTGTAGCATGCATGAGATGTATTCTTATACTAAGTGTATCAACAACTTTATTTTCTTTTCCTTTGATATGATTGATATCAAATTTGTATTCACTTAAAAATTACATACATATTGTTTTCCTGGCATTCAAAGTTGGTTGTTCAAAAATAAATTTCAAACCAAAATGGTCTGTTCTTAGTTCAAATCTCTTCCCCATGACATAATTCCTCCACATATTCAATACATGAACAATGGCAGCAAGTTCCAAGTCATGCATGGCATAGTTTCTCTCATGTTCTTTAATCTTTCTGGACTCATAACCAATGCCATGTCCATTTTGAGCGAGGACTCCATCGAGTACTTCTTTGCATGCATATGTACATACCACAAAGCTTTCATTTGGGTCAACAATATTTAAAATAGGTGCATTGGTAAGTAATTCATTAAACAAATTAAATTTCTCTTCGCACTCAGATGTCCATTCAAATTTAATTCCCTTCTTTTGCAAAGAAATGATGGGATGAGAAATCTTATAGAACCCTGGTATAAATATTTTGTAGTAACCAACTAACCCCATAAAATATCTGACTTCTGAAACATTCATGGGCACTGGCCATCCTCTAATGGCTTCAATCTTCTCTAGGTCTACTGCTATACCTTGTTCTGAAATAATGTGCACCAAGTAATGGATCTGTTCATGTTAAAAAGAACACTTACTCATTTTGGCGTATAGTTGTTGTTCCCTCAAAACTTTCAATACCAATATTAGGTCATGTTCATGCTCTTCCTCTGAATTAGAACAGACAAGTATGTCGTCCAGGAATACTATGACAAACTTATCCAAGAAATTTATGAATATGCCATTCATTAAGCACATAAACATAGTTGGTGCATTGGACAATCCAAATGAAACCACTACAAATTCATAATGCCCATACCTCGTTCTAAAGGTTGTCTTATGGATTTCTTATTCTTTGATGGTACCCTGACCTCTTATACCTGATGGTACCCTGACCTCAAGTCTATCTTTGGAAATATATTTTCTCCTTTTAGTTGATCAAAGAGGTCATCAATTATGGGTAGAGGATACTTGTTCTTTATACTCGACTTATTTAGCTGTTGAAATTCAATACACAGCCTCAAAGTTCCATCTTTATTTTTGAAAAATAGTATTGGTGCTCCCAAAGGTGAAAAATTTGGACGTATGTATCCTTTCTTCAATAATTATTCCAAGTGAATTTGTAATTTTTTTAACTCTAGTGTACTCATTCTGTAAGGTGTTTTTGACACCAGGGCAGCTCCTGGCACTAAATCAATAGAGAAATATATTTTCCTTGTTGGAGGCAACCCTGGTATTTCTTGGAATACATATTCAAACTCTTGTAGTACTGAGAAATATTCAAGGCTTGTCCCTTTTGTCTTTTCTGGATCCTCCACATCGGCTGCATAGAATTGACATCCTTTTCTGAAACACCTCTTCATATGTAAGGTTGAAATATCTCTTATAGAGATGGTTCTTGGAACACCTTTCACAGTGCTATGTTTTCCTTCTTCATAATGACATGTAAATATCTTGTTATGACAATCTAGGACAACATGATGCTTTTCCAACCAATCCATTCCAATTAGAATATCATAAGACCCCAATGGTATGATATTTAGATCAACACTAGTATTCACACCATTAAGACTTATGGAACAACCTATGACATATCATGGATTCTCCTTTCGGTTCTGGTGGCTAGATGAACCAAACTTGATTTTCCAAGCTCACTTTTCTCCAAATGTAAACTATCCACTATTTTAGGATCAATGTAACAATGACTTGCTCCTGAATCAATTAAAATAGAAACAGGTTGATTTATGATCTTACCTTCCACCTCGATCATATTGGATTTATACTCTCCTTGTTGATCATCTAAGGCTACATAAATACTTACCATGTATTCTATTGTTTTATCCCCGTGTATGATGTGCACGAAGTTCACTCTGTCCTTTCTATGTGGGAAATCCTTGTACATGTCATCTCCTTTGCATCCCCAACATTGGATTGGTGGTCTTCCCCTTTTCCCAAGGAGTCTTCTTTCTTGGATTCATCCTTAGCATAATGGTCTTGATGATTGTTATTAAGTTCACTTCTGTTGAAAGGAGGGTTGAATCCCTTCTTCCTCTGATCAAAATTCTCCTTCTTTTTATCCTTCCAAGATTTCTACATGGATTATCTTCCCTCACCTTGATCATACAGGTACTTATCCTTCCTAATGGTATCATTCAAGGTATTGGGATCATCATGCTGAATATTTTCTTTATAAAACGATGGCAGTCTACTCAAAAACCTTTGTATTTTCACCTTCTTATCATTTATGAACCCTACATACTTTAACAACCACAAGAACTTATTCTCATACTCTGCCATGGTTGTGCTTCCTAGCCTAAGTTCAAAGAACTCCTACATTTTCTTATCACATAAGTTCTATGAGAGGTAATCCTTCTGAAAATACTTCTTGAACTTCTTCCAAGTGATCCTATTCGCATTAATATGCTCAACTTACTCCAGTTAGTCCCACCACATAACATCTTTCACATGTAAATGGTAGGTGGGAATTCTGGCTTCTAGGTTTGATGAGTAGTTATGCAATTGAAAATATATCCTGAGCCCAAGAAACCATGAATCAACATCATATTCCCTTTCCCTTTCACCATCAAAGGATGTGTTGAGTACTCAACACACCCTAAGAGTCTTCAAGAATTTTTCTTTTCTTTTTGGGTACCACTTTGTCATTTTCTGAATGGGGTCAGTTGTGTCGGGATCAATGGTTTATATATTTGTTTTGTTTTATCATCAATCACATTCATTTTGGTTTGAATTCTGTTGAATAGTTTGACATTTTTCTCTAAGTAAACATGGCATTAGACTAATTTTCACACATCTTGAATTTATTTTTATAAAGGGCCACGCATCTATCGACAATCCTAGCTTGCGAAACATTTTTGCACAAATCATCGATGTATCATTGACATTGGAGAAAAACAAAAGGTGAATTGTCAACATAGGAAACAACAATCGTCGACGTTGATCGTCAATATATCATCAACATAGGCGGAGAGGGAGAAAGGGCACGGGAACATATGTCAAAAATAAAATCACTGACATCGAAAAGAAATGTTTCTCACGCCCAAGGGGTCAAATTAACCACTATGTTATTGGTTGCGTAAATAGTCTGTATTGCTCGGTGATTATCCACAACATCTTTTGATGTCCCCCATGTCATGTCTATACTTCCATGTCAACACTGTATGACATTTCAGGTCGACATCAGACCTTTTTCCTAGAGAAACCAACGAAACAACGTCAAAAATAATCCTTCGATGTCGATGCACTCATTGACTACCGGCTGATTGCTAGAACACTGAATTTTTTGGTTTTAGATCGAATATTCATCCACCGACGCCAACGATCCTGGTTGATCTGCGTTGTCCATTTAGCGATCTTGCTTATCCCTGATAGTGATCATAGTAGTTCTTTTGAAGTTCGAAGAACACTTGGGAGTTTTTAGGAGACCCCTCTATATAAGTGAAGGTTGAGGTTTGCGATTTGTTAGAAAATTAAGAACTTAATGTAACCGATAACACGACGTTGCGCACCGATCAAATTTAAAATAAATTTTGAATTTGTTGATGAACTCTAAAAGTAACATGCTCCTGCACCGCCAAACTGCATTGCATTTAACCCTAGGCATGATGTGGATTCTATTATGGATTGTATAAATCATACCTATACTCTTGAATTTAAGACTTGATGCGACAAGGTAGGTATGTTTTAAATTTGCAAATTTTGTGCCTAAGAATAGCATTCCATTTGAAAATCACTGATCTCCCAAGCAGATGAAAGCGCAAGAGAGAGCATTGAAGAGGTAACAGGTTATTGTGCCACTTCAATTACCAGTAAGCTCAGGTTATTTCCTGTGAGGAAGAGGAAAATTCCTCCATGAAAGACGACAACTAGGTGCTCACCAAGAACGACCAAAATGAAATAATTGGAGATCAAAGAAGGGTCGACACCATTGATTGTAATGGAACTTGATTTTGTTTCAAAGACAGAGTCAATTATCCAAACTTCCACTAACAAACAATTTACCCAACCTCCAACTTTTGGGGAAAGAGAGGAAAGCACTGGATCTAAAGTAATGCCCCCACATTGAGGTGATATTTTTTAAAAAATCAATCAGGAATATTACCTGGAGTTTACACCTCACAGTGACCTAGACGTCAGAATATTGGATGACCAGGTTTTCCTAAACATTAAGCGATCATATATGTATATGGTAACCTGTCGGACCCTAGTTATACCCTGCATCGAAACCCTAGGATGGATAATTGACCACACAAATGCGATGAAATGCATGGTTAATAATAAGGAGGGTGAATGTGTTGGTGTCTTTCTTCCAATAGAGGTACAAAAATGCTACAAAATCAGAGACCCAGAAGAGAGACTGAATACAAAATTTGTGGTCAGTTTTTATGAGTTCCACGACACCGACAGGTTACTAGCCTCATGGTGGAAATAATATAAGAAGTTACCAAATAGGATAAATGGTTGGTACAGCACGGTAAAAATCAGAGAGCCTTATATGTATTTGATGGATTTAATTTTCCGATTATATGAGGAAAATAATTTCTCAAAGTTTTCAGAAGCATGGATGCCTTTAGCATACATTGTCGAAATCTTTGGGAGTAGTTTCAATTGGGGAGCCATCATTTCCAAGCAACTGAGTATCAACATCCTACAGGCCCAGACACCAAAATATGGAGAAACATAAGTTTTCTACATGGAATCTTACCTGTTGGACATAGTTTGTGTGAAAAACGTTTTCAGAGGTATGAATTTTGTGAGAAAATAGGTACAAAAAGTTTTACGCCCTGATATGTGATGAGTTCATAGCTCGAGTGCACTTCATTATATTTAGAAAATAATGCCCAAGGCTTTCAATGACAATGAAATAGATGATTTCCAAAGTGGGCCACTGGTATTTTGAAGAAACAAGCACTTATATTAGAGTATTTGGGGCTACTGGCGCACCACACCTACTCCCCATTCACATCCTAGATCATCTCATAGTGGGATAAATTTATTATCAGACCATTCTGAAAGGCTATAATGCTTATTTGGTAAAGGATAAGGAGAGGTATTTCATAACCTATGGTTTTCATATCGGTTTTTACATGGTAAAAGACACTACACAGGTGAAACAAGAGGGATTGAGTAAACTTGAGTTTCAGTTCCCCACAAGCCATTTTTGCAAGAATTATCCAAAAGGCCTGGTACTCAAACATGCATCGCAGATGTCCACATGTTGGCCATATTCTCATGATAGCTTTGAAGATGGGATCTTTACTGAGGGAGCCCAGTACTGGGAGGAAGTGCTCCATAGAAGGAATAACCCTAATATGACCAAATTCAAAGAAATGACTATGGTTGAACAAGTTGAGAAAATAGATCACACAACTCAAGAAGCCCTCAAGGTAAGAGAATAAAATAGAGCATCAGAAGTGGTAGAGGTGGGAAGAAGGGGGATACTATTACTAGAAGAAGTCGAAAGAGCTATGCAAAGATTAGGGGAAGACCCCCCACTTAAATATTTGATAGGACCCTTGTGGATTAGTTTGACTGATACAAGTAATCATAACGAAGATATAAATAGCTCAGAGACAATTCCACCAGAGGAGACCGCTGATCAAGAAAACCCTAGCCCTATGTCACCACAGGCAGGTCATCGGTGACTACTACAGCCCAACTAAGGTTAGTGAGAACATCAAGTGGGACATGTATGACTACTTTCCTCATAGATTTAATAATTATATATGATGATGAGGAAGCGTCAGAGGCCTCACACATAACCCTGGTGCCAATCACACAGGAGGAGTAACCAGGGGAAACATATGCTCCAACTTCTAATTATTTGACTCCAAATTCTCAAGAAGGCGTCCTGGTAGCTAGGATCATTATTGACACTATATTTCTCAATCAATTGGGAACACAACATCAAAATGACAACTTTAGTAATGACTTGGATACTGCTGAACAAGAAGAAGGAATGGGGCAACCAGAAATTGGCATATCATTGGTCGAAATCTCGGCTAATGTTGATCCTTCACCTACTTCCCCAGCTAGGACAAAGACTTTTCCAGTCGATGAGGACCATAAGAAGGACAAATCACTAGAGCATACAACTATTTCCCATACTAGGGAACTAAGAGAACCTTCCATGGAATACCTCTATACGGAGGGAATCCTAGGCAATACCTTGTCCTAGGGAGATCAATAGATTCTTAAACCAGTAGACGGAGTCGTCGATATACAAAAAATTGCTTATGACAGGAAAATGAAATATGTGATGAGAATAACAGTCAATAAAAGGAAGCTTACACTCGATAGCACAGTTTTCATAACCACGGATGAGATGTTGCTTGACACAGAAAGTGATAATATGACTGAGCTAATCGGAGTGGGAATGGCCATAACCAATGCCACTTTAGATAATAAAAAAAGAGATGAAAGGGAGGTAGCCACCATGAATAAATAACTAGACCATCTACAACATGAAGTATATTATTAACAAAATTCAACACAGGCGGTGGTACTCTTGAAGTGTGAGTTCCAAGAGATGTATGCACATTTCACACGGGAAAGAGACCTCTTCACCGCTTGCATAACTGATTTCCAAAAAGATACCCTCATGGGGCTGGAAACCTGTAAATACATGCAACGATGGTATGAGAAGGCACATCAAGCCTTAGAATGGATAGACTGCATCAGCAAAGTGCAGAAGGGTCAAGATATAGAAGAGAATGGCATCTGAGTGTTGATGGACAACATCATCGTCTGAATAAAGAAGGAAGTCGAACACTAGGTAAGCATGGTCCAGGAACCCCAGAGAAAAATGTAGGAAATATGGGAAGAATGTGAGAAAATCTAGGAGAAAATCAATCAGGAAATGAGGAATATCGATTTTTCATAGTTTGTCCCACCAAAGGATTTCGCCAATTTATGTGACATAGTTAAGGGACATGCAGAGAAAGACCAGGTGTATGAAACGGAGATTTTGTAGGTTTCAAGCATGATCCCAGGTCAAGTGAATAATTTCATGGAGCCTCTGATTAAATCTATCGCAGTCTTACAACGCTTGAGTGTCAGAATAATAAAATACAAAGAAATGGAAATTGATATGAAGGAGTTCCTGTTAGCTCCTATGGATCAACACAATTTCCCATATGCAAATACATGTGAAGATCTCTTCTGTAGATGTTCAAAATATGAGAAAAACAATCCACTTTAGTAAAACGACTAGATGATATCAAGAGAAGCAAAAGAGAACAAATAGATAAACTCTGCCATGTGTCATTTTCTTGACTTAACACAATTTAGTAGCTATTTTTAGTTTAGGGTTATTTTAAAAATAAGAGAATCAACCTTCAGACTAGGGTTGATGGTTTTGGAGAGAGACTTTTTCTGGAATATTGTAAGAGAATTATTTCTATGGAAGTTATTTTAATTAAGAAGTTATGTTTAGAACCAAAGACACTTCTTTCATCTGAGGCGTAAATGTGATTGGACCGAGGGGGATTATCTATGTCTTCGAATTCAATATTTGTTGTTGTATTGAGTAATATTTGATGTATTTGTTATTCAAGTTATCTTATAATGTTGCAACAGTTCTTTTATTCTAGTTCATGAATAGAAATCAATTATGTTAACATGTGATTGATAATACAACATTGAAAATTACTTTTCGTGCACTAACTTTTGGTCACGTATATATGTTCTTTATGTAACTGTTATCTCAGATGATGTTGAATGTCTAAAAGTCACAATGGTATTATTTCTAGTTTGAAGTAGTTTAGATCTTCTTCGTATGCATACTAAGGTATAAAGGTTATCCTAAAACCCATCTTTCTTCAACACATAATTGACTTCCCTCTACCATTTAGTTTAATATCTATCTTTCTTTTGTTACAAATGTTAGAAAATAACCAAAAAGAGAATTGCATAGCCTGAGGAAAGGTTTCACAGAAAAGACATACCTATCAATCACGATTAAATCCCATCGATAATTCCAGCCAGATCACAAATTTGGAGAACCTTACCACTCATCAAATGCTTACGAGTCTAATCGGGCCTCTTAAGAATGTTTGGTTCCTTTTGTTGAGTTAAAGGGATCTTGGACCCCTCAATAGAATTGGCGCTAGAAGGAGGGTCGAACGAATGAATGGATAACAATATTTTTGATAATATATTATGTAAATCCTATATATTCAAAACAACCTGCATGCATGGCTAGTCATTCTCAACAAAACCCACATATAGAGAGTACTCCTAATACAAGTAACTCACCTCAACACGAAGAGGAAGAACAAATGTACCTTGAAATTCCTTGTGTTCTTCCCCACGAAGAGTTAAATAACTTCATAAGAATTACCAGAGCTTATGCCTGGAAAATCAGAGAATTACATTTAGCTCCTTTACTTCCTCGAAGAAAAATAATAATTAGACCAGTTTTTGACACCCTTGACCAAGTATTCATTCACACGGTAGAATATATGATATATTTTTCCCTCACAGATATCGAAAAACCCCTTAATATGATACCTAAAACACCAGCTGGTAACTACTATGAACATGGCGATTTTGAATTGGAAGAGGAGGAGTCTAACTCAGATCGCTCAGGTTCCAAATAAGAAGACATGGGGGATAATAATTATAACAATGGATATCATCCTATATATAATCAACCATGGTTGGAAAGATATTCTTTATCGATTCTAGGAAGGGTGCATAACCTACTTAGGCATCCAAAAAAACTACTCCCTCAATTTGACCCTGAAACCTCCGGATTGCTTGAAGACCATATTAAGAAGTTCATATTAGCGATAAGGTTAATGAATGTGAAACACAAACATGTGGTATGTATACTTTCCCCTTATACCTTTGAAAATTGATCCTTGACTTGGTATTTCAACCTACCAGTTGGTTCAATAACTAGTTGGACAAAGTTTCAAAAGGATTTATTGGACAAATTTGCTGAGGAAACTACTACAAAAGCTTTAATGGATGAGAATTTCTCCACCACTATGAGTCCGAAAGAAAAGGTAAAATATTTCAACCAAAGGTTCTCCACCATTTTGAAAAAATTCCAGCCTGAGGCTAAACCCACTCAGGATTTGCAGATTGAATTATATGCTAATGCTCTCGTAACTTCTATTTCCATGTTTGTAAAAAGGGCTTCCAAACATACTCTAGCTGAAAATTTTGAAGAAGCTAAAACGATTGAATTCCAAATGAAAGGATGAAAATAAGGTCAAATATCACTAATAAGAAAGGAATCCCAATCCCTACCTAAGAGAGGAATTTTGTTAACAAGACCCCCAAGAAAACAGACAGAACAAGGTCTCGAGAGAGAGGGAGGGGATCTACAAAACCTACAAAATATGATAAAAAAACTTTCCAATGAGATCACATATACAAAAAGGAGTTTTGGGGAAGGAAACCGAAGCCAAAGGCCTTATAAACCATTTTTTAAAAGGAACCCACATTTCAAGGCTATAGAACCTCCCCCAACCAACCTGAACATCAACTTAGGGAACGTAGCATCTGAATCCTTCTGTACATACCATCAAGAAATTTTTTTTGAAAGGGACTACCCCCAATTGTTGCATTCTATGAATCTGATGGATAACCGATTCCTAGACGAATGTTATCTGACCAAACAATCCAGTGACTCGATAATGGGTATCATCGATCAAGAAAGTCAGGAACCAGCTGAACAGACCACCATGTTGTTATAGGATCCTGGTCACCTGATACCTTTCAACAACATCACTGAGGTGCGGGGACCCCTGGCTGAAATTTTGGCTGTGCAAACACAAAGTTAAATTCAACCTGTCCAAATTAATCCCACCACTACTCAACCATCTCAGGGGGATCAACCAAAATATCACCCCAAACCCATATTCTCTTCCCATAAAAATCCCACGAACATACATACACGGGAAATGCCTAAGCTAGACTAAAACGTAGTAGAAGACTTGAAGAAGATGAAATCTAACATGTCTGTCATGGACATATGTAGGATTCCTCAACAAAAGTATTTTTTGTTATAGGCCTTAAAATTAACAGATACCTCTATGACAAACATTAACCAAGACAATTCCCCATCTCCCACAGAATTAACAAATAAACCGAATGTGAATTATTTTTCTCTGGATAAAAAGGGAAGGCCTTTTGTTCCTCCTTTACTCTTGACGTTTGAGGTTTTTAACAAAAATCTGCATAATTTCCTAGTCAATTCAGGGGCATCTTCAAATTTCATGCCATTAACGATCTATAAGAAATTGAACGCAACCCCGGGTAAAAGTGATAAACACATTATGCAACTAGATAGAACTCAGGTAAAGTTCATTGGGGAACTGAAAGATGTCATGATCAGAATTGCTACACACAACAAATTTGTCCAAGTAATTGACATAATCGTGGTATACATCTCATAGGCCTATGGAATGCTACTTAGCCGAGACTAGTTTGAGAAATTAAATGGATACTTTAGTACTGACTAGGATTACCTATGGTTTCCATTGAAAGGACATACAAACATGATCAAGATTGATAGATAAAGATATCTCAAACATACTGTCATGGATTTAGAGACCCCTAATGAACCCTCGTCAACATAGTTCCATGTGTTAGGAAACTACTCTTGTGATTCTGATTTTGGTAATTTCTCCCCCCACATGTCTGACATACCTTCCACACAAAAATTTGAAATGATATTTCAAATAGACTTGCTAACAGACACAGAAGAAAGCATCCTCTGTCAAGATTCTCCGACAGGGGTAGCACACAACGAGGTTGAAATTGAAAAAATAGCTAGACATGAAGAAGTTAGAAACTCCTCTCCCAAAATTTGGACGTTGTACTTTGATGGTTCTAAATCATAAGAAGGGTTGGGAGTAGGATGCATCCTCATTGACCCATAGGGGAATTGAAACTTCTTATTCTGCAGATTAGAATTCGAATGCACTAATAACACTGTTGAATATGAAGATCTAGTTGAGGGACTAAAGAAATCCATCGAATTAAACATCAATGAATTGAATATTTTTGGAGACTCTGAAATTATCGTTAATCAAGTAAAAAATACTATCCATTGCAATTCACATCATTTAATAAATTACCAGCAAGAGGTACATAAGCTAATCGACAATTTTGAGGCCTTCAATATTACCATTCTTCCCAGGAAAAAAAATACCCTTGTCAATTGTCTAGCCATCGTAGCCTCAATATTATCTCCTTTAGAATATTATGAAGCCTCGAGGTTCGGAGTAGAGCTTCTCTACAAACCCTCGGTACCTTCTAACTGGAAATTTTTTGAAGGGGATGAAGAAATTGTAGATTTCCTAACCAATCAGGAGAATTTTAGGGATTTGGCCATTGATGATGAAGTATTCCCGGAACTACTCAAAAACCCAGATCTCCATGAATAGCCAAAGGTAATAGATCATTCTAATGAAAAACCCAAGTTTCACACGATACCTAAAGGAGTGGCCAATCTGGAGAACCTTTTTGACTTAAGGGAAAGATTAAGAGGGCCAAAGAATGCAAAAATGGGGAGATCATGTCCTATATATGAAACTATAAACCTAGGCACCTCTGAGAACCCCAAGAATGTCAATTTAGGCAAGACTGTGTCCAAAGAAGTCAGGAAATATTATCTTAAACTATTTAAACAATATTAAGATGTCTTTCCTTGGTCTTACCGAGATTTGAAAACATATGATACTCTCATTATCCCACACACGATCCCATAAAAATCTGGAATAAAACCCTTCCAAAAAAATATTAGGAAGTACCACCCATCTCTAGAACCTCTAATGTATCAAGAGTTGAAGAAATTATTAGATGATAAGATTATATTTTAGGTAAGGCACTCCTCTTGGGTAGCCAATCCGGTGCCTGTCAAGAAGAAGTCTGGGGAGATCCATCTATGCGTGGATTTCAGAAACCTTAACAGAGCATCAGAAAAGGATAACTACCCAGTCCCACCCATGGAATATCTCTTATAGAAAGTTTCAGGTTCTGAAATTTTTTCCCTCCTAGACAGTTTCTTAGGATATAACCACGTCCTGGTCTCAAAAGATGACCGATTAAAAACTACCTTCCAAACCAAGTGGGGAACCTTTGCTTATAAACACATTCCCTTTAGGATGATTAACACATGGGATACTTTCCAAAGGGCCATGGATGTATCTTTTCAAGGATTGATTAACAAGTGTGTGGTAGTCTATTTAGATGACGTAACAGTATACTCAAAAAATAAGGAAGACCAAATTCAACATTTGACTCATATCTTCAAAAGGTGTAGGAGATATGGAATATATTTGAACCCTAAGAAAACCATATTTGACGTAGAGAAATGGAAGCTCCTAGGTCATATTATATCTTAAGAAGGAATTAGCATCAACCCTGAGTGGATAAAAGCAATAACTCAACTCCCCTTTCCTCACAATAAAAAGGCCATGCAATCTTTCTTTGGGAAAATCAATTTTGTGAGAAAATTTACTCCTAACTTCGTCGAAACTGTCAAGCCTTTACAAAGAATGATTTACAAAGATGCATAGTTTAAATGGGATGAAGAGAAGAAAGGTTATTTCAATAACATCAAAATTTCCATCTCCCAAGCACCAGTGTTACGAAGCCCTAATTTCAGCAAATCTTTTTTCCTTTATACCTTTTCTTCTGACCAATCCTTGGTTGTGGTACTTACCCAGAAAGATGATGAGAAAAATGAAGCACCAATATCCTTTATGAGAACTAACCTCCAAGGAGATGAACTAAAATACCCTGCTATAGATGAACAGGCTTACACAGTATATAAAGCGGTTAAACATTTCAGATCCTATATCCTGAAGAATCACACTAAAGTCATAGTACCTCATCTAGCAGTCCAATATCTATTCACTCAACAGGATATTTGATAAATACGGGGAAATTGGATGGCGGTCATCCAAGAATTTAATCTAGACATAAAACCTTCCAAAATAGTCAAGGGTCAAGGGTTGTCTAAACTGGTCACTGAGGCCCAATATCTGATTAATGTAGAAGAATCGAGTTGGGAAAATGAGTTTTCATTTATGGTACAAAGAATCCTTATACACACCTCCCGAGCAGGAATCTTGGTATGGAAACTTGTCTTATCTCCTACATCATGGAACTTGTCCGGAGAAACTAAACCCTAGAGAAAGGAGAGCTCTCAGGTTAAAATCTGCTCAATATCGTCTCATAAATTCAGTGATTTTTTGCATAAATTATGATGGAGTTCTCCTTAGATGTCTCGAACGTTATGATGCAAAAAAAGTACTGAGAGAGATCCATGATGGTCCAATAGGTGGACATTTTGTAGGAAAAAACAACAACTCATAAAATATTAAGGGTTGGTTATTATTGGCCTACTCTATTTGAGGACGCTCACATATATGATAGGAAATGTAAATCTTTCTAGTTGAGTGTCATTAGAGAAAAGAAGGAACTCATTCCAATCCATCCAGTGACCATATACAGACCATTCGAACAATGGGGAATAGACGTCATAGGAGAAATTACTCTCAATTCTTCGAAACAACATAAATATATCTTGACTGCCACATATTATTTTACGAGATGGATGTAGGCTATCCCTCTCACACACATTAATGAAAAGGTAGTAATCCAAGTTTTAGAACAACAACCGATAACAAGGTTTGGAATGCCCTCTGTTCTTGTTTTTGACAATCCTGCCTACTTTTCTTCCATGCTCTTGAGAGAATTCACCCTTGATAAGGGGATCATAATAATATATTTTTCAAACTACTATCTGCAAGGGAATGGGGTAGCAGAGTCAACTAATAAAAACCTGGTGAGAATTTAAAAAAAAAAACAGTTGTGGAGAATCAGAGGAATTGGCATAATTTTCTTCATAATGCCCTATATGCCGATAGAGTAACGCCTAAACAAGCCATAGGAAACTCTCTGTACTTTCTCATATATGGACAAGAATCCATTCTCCCAAACATATTGTATCTTCCATCTTTCAATCTTTCCCAGGCATCGAGAGTTCATCCCTCATCCGCTATTCAACAAAGGATTGATACCCTTCTCATGCTAGATGAAGGAAGGGAAAATGATAAAGTTAATTTCACCTCTCATCAACAAGTAGTTAAAAGATGATTCGACAAACATAAGGACAAAGAAAAATATTTAGAAGTAGGAGACCTAGTCTTGAAGTGCGATACAGCAAACGAGCCCAAAGGAAAACGCTCAAAGTTCCAAAATCTCTAGATTTGAAATTTTCAGATAGCCGATAAGATCAGGGCATGCATATACTGGTTGTCGAATCTAAAGGGGGAATCTAACACCCTCCCGGTGAATGGCCAAGAATTAAAACAATACTTCTCCTAAAAAAAAATAAAAAAAAAAAAGAAAAATTTGATGCTTTGTTCTTAGTTTTTATTTCTTTTCATCAGGATGAATGTGTGGGTATAGGGAACACCGATTTCGAACTCCTTTTTCAATTTTATTTTCCTTTTTATTTTATTTTAATTAAGTTGTGTTTAGTAAAGAAATGGTTAACTTTAATTAATACAGTGAAGCAAACTTTGCTCCTTACCTGCACTTACATGCAAAATGAGAGATGTTGGGCAGACACAAATTTTCAAAAATTAATATTTGTCTTTGTGAGCATACTACCTGGTAAGCGATGAAATATCTTCCTAGTGGCCTGGTAAAGCTAAATGGAAATATGGCTAGCTAGAAAGAATCACATGTACCTATGGAAGGAGTCAAGGAAATATCCACCTTAACAGTTTCACCTTGTCAAAAAATAGATATCCTCCTCTCTGACTCACTCTTGGTATTTATGCCAGAAAAAGATAATCCATAAAAGAGTGTGAATTCTGAGAGGGTATGCATATAACTCCGTCGAGGCTATAGACGCTTGCTAGCAATGGAGCAAGGTCTGTGATGTCGGGGTGACTCCATCGTGGCTATGGATGCGTGTTGGCAGTGGAGCAACACCGTAAGAAAGGAATGATAGCTAAATGGCCTCATACCAATGGACACCCTACCCAGCTCTTGTCTATGAAGGACATGGATTGTGTTTAATAGGAAAGGGGGTGGAAAATCTAAACCCCACAGGCAGATTCGGATTCACGAACTTGGGAACTTGTGTACACATTGATAGAAATGGTTCTATTGGAAAGAAATAATATAAATCCAGATGGTTTCTCAATTAATTTTCATAGGCAAAGCATGAGGGAGGGAGAAAATATTTTGTTTTCTCCCAGATAATTTCCATTGGTTGAGCACTCAAGACAGCCTAAAATTCTTTGAGAAATTTTCTTTTCTTTTTGGGTACCACTTTCTCATTTTCTGAATGGGTTCAGTTGTGTAGGGATCAATGGTTTTTCTTTTTGTTTTGTTTTATCATCGACCACATTCATTTTGGTTTGAAGTTTGTTGAACAGTTTGACATTTTTCTCTAAGTAAACATGGCATTAGACTAAGTTTCACACAACTTAGAACTTGTTTTATAAAGGGCCACATGCCTATTGACAATTTTGTCCTGCGAAAAAACATTTCTACAAATCATCGATGTACCGTCGGCATCGGCGAAAACCGAAAGGTAAATTGTCAACATAGGAAAACAAAATCATGAATTGTCGATCACCAATATATCCTCTGCATCGGTGGAGAGGGAGAAAGGGCATGGAAACATATGTCAAAAATAAAATCCCCAACACCAAAAAGAAACGCTTCTCACGCCCAAGGGGTCAAATTAACCACCACATGTTTTTCTGCATAAACAAATTGTATCGCTTGGTGATTATCCATGACATATTTTGATGTCCCCCATGTCATGTCCATAATTCCATGTCAGCACCTCCATGTCAACATTGTACGAAAGTTTGGGTCAGTATCAAAACTTTTTTCTAGAGGCACCAATGAAACAACATAAAAAATAGTTCGTCAACGTCGATGCACTCATGACTACCGGTTGATTGCTAGAAGAACAAATATGTGGTTTTAGATCAAGTATTCATCCACTGACACCAATGATCCTGGTTGATTTGTATTTTCCATTTAACGATCCTCCTAATCCATGATATCGATCATACTAGTTATGTTGAAGTTCGAAGAACGCTCGGTTGATTTGAGTAGACCCTTTAGCTAAGTGAACGATTAGGTTTGCAATTTGTTAGACAATTAAGAACTTCATGTAACGGATAACATGATGTCACACACTGATCGAATTTAAAATAAATTTTGAATTCGTCGATGAACTCTAAAGGTAACATGCTCTTGCGCCACCATCCTGAGTTGGATTTAACCTTGGGCATGATGTGGATTTTGTTATGGATTGTATAAATCATACATGTACTCCTAAATTTAAGACTCGATGTGAAAAGGTAGGTATGTTTTAAATCTACGAAGTTTTTTCCCAAACATAGTATTCCATTTGCAAATCATTGATCTCCCAAGCAGACGAAAGCGCAAGAGAGAGCATCGAAGAGGTAACAGGTTATTATGCCAATTCAGTTACAGTAAGCCTAGGTTATTTCCTGTGAGGAAGAGGAAAACTCATCCCCAAAGGTCGACAACCGTGTGCTCACCAAGAACACCCAAAATGAAAGAATTGGAGATCAAAAAAGGGTCAACACCATTTACCGCAAGGGAACTTGATTTTGTTTCAAAGATAGAGTCAGTTATCTAAACTTCCACTAAGAAACAATTTACCCAGCCTCCATATTTCGGGGACATGGAGATGATCACTTGATCTAAATTAATGCTCCCACATTGGGGGGATATTTTTAAAAAAATAAATCAGGAATATTAGCCGGAGTTTACACCTCACAGCGACCCGGACATCAGGATATTCGATGACCTGATTTGCTTGAACATTAGGCGATCATATATGCATATGGTATCCTGTTGGACCCCAGTTCTTCCCTGCATCAAAACAATAGGATGGATAATTTACCACACATACGTCATGAAATGCATGGTTAATAATGAGGAGGGTGAATGTTCTTATGTCTTTCTTCCAAGAGAGGTAAAAAAATACTACAAACATAGAGACCCAGAAGAGAGACTGAATACAAAATTTGTGGTCAAGTTTTATGAGTTCCACAACACTGGCAGGTTACTAGGCTCGTGGTGGAAAGAACATAGGAAGTTCACAAACATGAGAAATGGATGGTATAATAGGATAAACCTCAAAGAGCCTCATATGTATTTGAAGGATTTAATCTGTCGATTCTATGGGGAAAAGGATTGCTCAAAGTTTTCATAAGCATGGATTCCTTTAACATACACCATGTCAATCTTCGGGAGTAGTTTCAATTGGGGAGCCATCATTTCCAGGCAGTTGAGTATAAACATCTGACGGGACCAGACACCAAAAGATGGAGAAACATCAGTTTTCTACATGGAATCTTACCAATTGGACGTAGTCTACACGAGAAATGCTTTTGCGAGTATGAATTTAAGCTGGCATGTTGTTGAGCTACCCGTGCATGTTTATTTCAACATTTTTGTGGGAAAATAGGTACACAAAATTTTACACCCTAATATGTGATGAGTTCATAGCCCAACTTCACTTCATTATATTTAGAAAAGAATTCTCAAGTCTTCTAGTGGCAGGAAAAAGATGATTTCCAAAGTGGGCCACTGGTATTTTGAAGAAACAAGCACTTAGATCAAATTATTTGGGGCTACTAGTGCACCACACCTACTCCCCGTTCAGGTCTCGGACTATCTCGTAGTGGGATAAATTTGTTAGCAAACCATTCTGCAAGGCTATAACGCCTCTTTGGTAAAGGATAAGAAGAGGGATTTCATACTCTATGGTTTTCATATCAGGTTTTACATGGTAAAAGACATTGCACAGGAAAAACAAGAGGGATTGACTCAACTTGATTTTTGGTCACCGACAAGCTTTTTTTGCAAGCATGATCTAAAAGGCTTGGTACTCCAACATGCATCGTATGTGTCCTCATGTTGGCCATATGTTCATGATAGCCTTGAATATGAGATCTTTACCGAGGGATCCTAGAACTGGGAGGAAGTGCTCCATAGAAGGGATAACCCTAATATGACCAAATTCAAATAAATGACTATGGATGTACAAGTTGAGACAATAGAGAACACAGCTCAAGAATCCCTCATGGTAAGATAAGAAAACAAAGCATCAGAAGCAGGAAAGGCACAAACAAGGGGGGTATTGTTACTAGAAGCAGCCGAAAGAGCTATGCAAATATTAGGGGAAGACCCCCCACTTAACCCTTTGATAGGACCCTTAAGGATTACGCCGAAGAATAAACGTAATAATGAGGAAGAGTTAAATGGCTCAGAGACAATTCCACCAGAGGAGATCGTTGATCGAGAAAAACCCATCCCTATGTCACCACTGGTAAGATCGTCGGTGACTACTACATCCTAGCTAAGGTCCACAAGAACATCAAGTGGGATGGGTATGCCTACTTTCCTCATATATTTAATCACGATATATGATGATGAGGAAGGGTCTGAGGCCTGGCACATAACCCTGGTGCCTAATAGGAGACACTTATGGACTACTCAAAGAATCTTTAGATGCATAAGACCTTCTTGCTGAGTAAGGAGGTGAGTGATTTCTGTGAGTTTAGCGAGAACTTCTTGAATAACCAACTCTTTCACAATCATCTCTTATTTCATGATACCTTTATTCTTCCTCTTGTTTTGAACCATTATTTGTTTGCCTTTGCAACTGATTTAAGATCTGCATCACTTAAGAATTTATCTAAATGTTTTCTCTCATCAGTCTCCCATTGTCTTCTTTGTAGCTCTGCAATTCTATTTTCAGGATTCTTACAGTTTCTATCAATGTTTCTTGCTCCCTTCCGCCCTTGTGTTTGTTGGATTCTATCTCTACATTACCAACTTTGATATTTTAACCTTTTTCCTCTTTATCATGGTTGGAAGCTCCCTCTCCTTATTCCTTTTCTTTTTCTCCAGGTGGATATCAGTGGCCACCCACATATTCCACAGTTTCGAAAAAAAAAATTTCGTCTTAGCAGTTTTTCGACAATTTTTCGGGCTCCAAACTTACAGAGCCATTTTGAGGCCCTAAACAACGTTTTTTGGGGATTTCAGACCCACGTGATCACGAAAGTAATTAACCTGGGCCAGTCGAAAATCATGCTTCTTGGTTAAACTTTTCCAACGATGTATCGAGCACCCCAAATGAAGATCGTATGCAAAAGTTACGCCGCTAGGAAGTTGACGTATCAACTACCCCCATCAAGGCCCACAAACCCTTTGGAATTTCATCTTTCGTGGTTAGGGTTTTGGATTTTCCTTATGTTAAAAAGGCCCTTAGAGCCTCATTGTAATAATCATCTTCTTGTGAATGCGAGTAGCCATCTCATATCTTCTCAGAGATAAGTTGCCACCATTCTAGCAAGTCTTTCACTCTGTATTTTTACAGTCTTTATACATTTCTTTCATTAATAGAAATCGTGTATTACTATATATTTGTGAATCTTGTTATATTTACGATATACCTATATTATATTCTTGTCTCTGTTGCAATATCTCTCTATATTTCTGTGTTATATCTCTGCTCTCATTCCATGTCGAAAATTACCCGGATCATCTTGAATACACATTATGAACTGATATGTTTAAACCCCTTAATTCTGCAAAATGTGCAAGTGACCATTTTGTTATAATTAAGAATATGATAAACACAATTTTCTAAACAATGCTACAGATCCTTTCAATTCATGAAGAATATATATATTAGTCTGCATCATATAACACTTCCATGTTATCCCTTAGCTGATACAGAATTCAATTCTGCATAGGCGCTTCCTTCAAACCACTTCCCCAAGTGACCATGGCTCGAAACCATGGCTCGAAACCATGGGCTAGTAGCTGCCTTTTTGTCTTTAAAAACACTTTCGGGCACTAACCATTTTTCATTCAACTCTCAATCACATGTGACCATAGTTATGACCTTGGGCTTAGATGAAAAGTACTTATCCAGAGCTTCGGGACTTTAGGGCTTCGAAAATTCGGGCTTCAGGGGTTTCACCTTCATCACACTTCATTTTCCCCGAATTTTGAACTAGAGAACTTCCGAACAGACCCTTCTTCGGAGCTTCGGGGCTTTGGAACTTCAAAACTTCAGGCTTCGGAGGTTCTGTCTATACCACACATCATTCCCTTTGGACTCTGAACTGGTGAACTCCCGAAGAGGCTCTTCAGAGTATCATTACTCCAGTGCTTTAGAGCTTCGAACTTCGAAGGTTATTACAACATCACACCTTGATTTCCTAAATGTTGAATTGGTGAAGTTCTCTGGAGCTTCGTGCTTTGGAGGTTCTTGCAACAACATACTCCCATATCCCCGAACGTTGAATCTCCAAACTTCCAGAGTCTAATCAACAACTATGCATCAGGGGGTGATACGTGGCGAAAATATGGAGATGACACGTGGCCCATTCTATAGATAACATGTGTAAAGTTATAATGGGCACAAAATATCTATGAAAAGAATGAAACAATATGACACTTGGCATGTATAAAGTGGTTCCATGTCACCCTAGGTGTCGTTAGCATGCCACATTACTCTGACACCTAGGACTTTGGGACTTCGTACTTCGGAGGATCTCTCACCAGAACACTTCAAAACTCCCAAACATCAAACTTCTGAATTCCTTAATAGGTGTCTCCCTAGAGCTTCGAGAGGAAATTCAAAATATCTCACACTAGAACATTTTAAAACATCTAAATGCCAAGTTTCCGAACTGCAGAACAAGCACTCCTTGGAGATTCGGGACTCCAACACTTCGGGACTTCAAAAATTTCTGAACCAAAACACTTTTCACCCACAATCCTCCCGAAGTCCGAGTACTTGATAATATACAGACATGTGTCCCCATCATCGGATGGTCCTAATTTACTCCGATACTTCAGAGCTTTAGGGCTTCGAGGTACTCTCAACAAAACACTACAAATTTCCTGAACGTCGAATTAGTGAATAATCGCTAATCTTTGGACACGTGTCCCTAAACACGAATGGTCTAGATTTACTCTTGAGTTTGGGACTTTAGGATATTTTCTTCTTGGAATCTTAAGGACTCGTTCTCCCAGAGTTCCGAAACTCTGAACTACCATGATATCTACGGCTCATACCCATTCACAGGCAGATCTAATGGCTGGAATCTAATCTTCTCCACTGTTCTTCACCTCCTGATCATTGCTTGATCCAACGACCCAAATGTATCATTGGAAAAATCCAATGGTCAAGTACTCCTCTCAGTGATCTATGACATAGATTCACTCTAGAACTTTGGATTTTGGGGGCGTTTTCCTCTTTTATGAAAAAGAACTTAAAACATTTGGAGTGGCGAGGCTTGAAGGACTTCGATGTTTAACCACCATGCTTCTTTTCCATATCTGAAGACTATGAAGGACTACGACCTTTTCAAACAGATCTAATGGCCCAGGTTAAATCTTTGTGGCCCCAAATCAACAACCATTGTGGTTTTCTGAACCGCTACACTTCTTGAGATTTCAAACACATTTAAGGTGTGTTCTCAATGCTTTCTTGGCACTCATGGATGCTCTATAACCCGAAATTTGGCCATTTCGACAATGATTCTTTGTTAACATTTTGATTCAATTTCCACTTACACGGCCCATCCAAGATTAGTGTTTAAAGCTGGAGCTCTGATATCGATCTGTAATGTACCCAACCACCCACAGGTCAGGCACACTAACTTCAAGTCCCCTACTGGACTAATTAGACCTCTGATCTAACTTTAAATAAAAAGGATACATGAAATATTCACATGCATTGATCAAGATTCAAGATAAACATAAAAAAAATGAACCATATGACATGCACAACAATAACCAACAAGCATGCATATTATAGATTAAAAATTCATAGATAATTAAATACACAGCGGAAATAAAGATACATAGGTAAATAACCATAACAGAGAGAACTTATCTTTTCTAAAAAAAAACACCAACTCGCAGAAGACCAATGGTGTTCCAGCAAAGCATAGACACTATTGTTTTAAGTCTAAACAACAATGTCACCCCTGAGCTAGGGATATGAATCCACAAGGATGGTTGTAGAGTGTCACTCAACTTCCCAAACTAGTTAGCACTCAAGCTCTCACAAGATTCCTAGCACCCACACCAATCCAAGTACCCAAATCNCCCCCCCCCTTCTCTGCCACACAGTCCCTCAGGTTGTCCATCTCCTTCCAAGGCTCCATTGTAGCCAGTCTAGAATCTCCATGCTGCGAATCTCAGGACTCCCAGCTCTAAGAAAGATTGGGCACACACCAAAGCATCTCAAACATGGAGGTCTTAATTCATGGTTGAATTACACCAACAGTCTCTACAACCAACCATACCATGGTTGTTCTCAAACATATCATTTTCCTTTCCCAAGCCAAAATATGAATGAGGAAAGATGAGCGGGTGAAAGAATAAATGGATTGAAATCTTAACAAAAGGTGTGAACAGTGAGAAATTGGGTGAATGAGTGCATGAACAAAAAACGTGTGAATGAATGAAGAAACCAACATAATAACAAGAACAATAACGGGAGTGAGAACCCATAATTGTATGCAACTCCTTTGCATATGAAACAACTAAACCTATGAACTATGGGACCATCAAGCCAAATTTTGAATAATAAAAAACAGAAGTGTCATGGATTTATCAACAAGACTTGCAACATCTAACATTGAATATGAAAATAGAATCATGCAGAGCACGAAACCCGATGGTCGCAACCCTTCAACCACTCAATCAATAAACCCCACTCTAATTCAAACAAAAAAAACTTTATTTTAAACCCTTGTTCATCGAACATTATGCATGAGGATGTGGAGTCTCAAACCCAAATGAATAAAAAAAACCATGGACGGAAATGAAATTCTTTTGCATATGATAATGAAAAAAAACTAAAATCATGAGCTACACGACCGTCAATCCGAAATCTTGGATGGTAAACAACATAACAATTCAAGATATATATTCCCAACACAGATATAGTAAATGAAAGAAAAATTGCACAATTCAACAACCAGCACCTACAACCCTTCGTTAACATGATTTTACTTCAACT
>JASDQU010241369.1:168507-182926 GCA_032191745.1 Picea mariana
TTAACAAGCACAACACATCATTCAGAGATCCATGAATGAATTATTAATCAAGAAACAACGTTAGATGAAATGGAGTCAAAACCTTGGTACCCGGAGTTGCGTTATATTTATTTTCCTTCAAATCAATTACAGTAGTTACATCCGAGCAAACAAAACCTTCTTCAAACTCAATCCAAGGTGGTAATCCAAAACAACACAAAATGCAATAATTTTTGGTCACATCATGCTAGGGTGGCGACTAACATTAATCCTTTATGAACCCCAATGATTACCATGTCAAAACCTCAAGCATCTAATGAATTACAAGTGTATTTCATTTCATACGACTTTTGTATGCCATTTCATATGACTTCACAAGTCATATACGTTACCACATACCTCATTTATATTCATAACACTCTCCTTTGAATAGTCTACAATCAAGGCATGTGATATATCCCATATACATTAACACTGACAAACCTTTACCATACAAAAACCTTTGAATCCATTGATGTTACCAACAGAAAGATCGATACCATTCATATCTTGTAACTCACATCATATGTGTCGAAACGTATACATGTAATCAATGATATATATATATATATATATATATGATCGACATACTATATGCATATGTAAATCGAACACCCCTTTTAAAATAAGGTACATCATATTTGTCAAGGTGTTGTGGAAATAAAACTTATCATAGGCATGTATAAAATGGCATGACACTTAGTAAGAAATAATATGACCACTCTTTTCCATTCGAAGCAACAGACTTACAAACATAGCAATTGTGAATCTTGTTTTGATGGCGGTTATGCACAACATTAATGCTCAATATTAGAATTGCATAGGGAATTTTAATAATCGTTTGATGAAAAATGTTATCAATCACCTTTACTGAGAAGAAAATACCAAGCTCATATGTAGCAACAAAATGCACGCCTTCCAATCACATCAATTCCCAACTATCCTTTTAAGGGGCTCCTCTTAGAATTTTTTTAAACAACACTATAGGTGGTCCCACTTATTAGTTTACTTAGTATGTGTGTGTCTGTGTATATTATTTTTTGAAAATTTATATGTTCCTTCCAATTATTTGCAATATGGTGGCTTCATGATGATTTTAAGAATCAACAAAAAGGTAATGGGAAGTCAAAGAACGACACTGTAAAGTGGTGTGAGTTCCACAAAATCCCTTGGAACAACACTGATGAATGTCACTCAAAATAGTCATTGTTGGCTGAGACGAAAGCCTCATAGTCAGATGTCAAATCAGACTCTAATTCAGAACTGAATAAGGGAAAAATAAGTATTGATGCAGAACCCAATTTCATCATCACTACCACAAAAGTCCATTAAGAGGAACCAAAGGATACTGAAGAAGGGGACCCCCTTCTATTTCATTGTTGACAGTGATAGCTATAAGAATGTAATCTCAACAGAGGTTTTCAATTGGTTGAACATAACAACAATGTTGCATCCTCAACCATACATCATCAATTGGCTTAGCTGGGGATAAGACATATGCGTCGGCCAGCAATGTCACATGCACTACGGCTTAAAACCCTTCAAAGAAGAGGTATTGTGTGTGTGTTGTCCCCCTTGAAGTTTGTGATGTTATTTTAGGACAACCATATATGTGGAAGCATCATCTTGTTTATGAATCTAGGACTCATAGTTTCATTATTAATTTGGAACATCAAATCTACAGGGTACCAAAGGAAGTCCCAGCTACTCTGATCTATTTTATCTCTGTGAAGTAGTATAGAAAGGTGGTCTCTCAGACTGGGAGATTTTTCCTCTTTATGGTCCTGTCAGAATATGATTCGAAGGTCACTACAACCACCATAACCTATGCATAAGTTCTCTTTACATAGAAAAATAAGGTGGACAAGACATAGAAGAGCACAAAGTCATCTTTTCCATGCCTACTAGGATGCCTTTGTACTGTCAGGTAAAGCAATCAATTGATTTTACACCTATTTCTCCTCTGTCTAACGACCTTGTATACATGTTTTCTATTATGGAGAATGAATAAATAAAATTCCATATCCAAGAACTAATTCTAAAGGGCCACTTCAAACCAATATCCTCACCTTCTGGGATCCTAATTGTTCTAGTACAAAAGAAGGATGGGACGTGGTGACTTTTTATTGATTACAAATCCCTGAACAAGATCACAATAAAATATTGGTACCCCATTCCTCGGATTGATGATATGCTCGAGTAGCTCAAGGGAGCCAACTTTTTCAATAATATTGATCTGAAGTTAGGCTACCACAAGGTGTTGATTGTGCAAACTGATGTATGGAAGATAGCCTTGAATTCTAAAGAAGGCCTATTCGAGTGGTTGGTCATGCCTTTTAGCTTGGATGATTCCCTGACCACATTCATGCAAATGATGGATGAGATATTGTGAGCATTCAAAAACTCCTTTGTGGTCATATATCTGGATGACATCCTCATCTTTATCCAAACCAGGGAGAAAAATTTGAAGCACATTTGGTAGGTCTTTTGCACCCTGCGGCAACACAAGTTATATGCCAATTTGGAGAAGTTTTCTTTCAGCATGTAGAGAATCCAATATTTGGGATACATCATGGATAAGAAAGGTGTGCATGTGGATCCATCCAAGATCCAAGTCATCAGTGATTTCCCAGCCCTTAAGACGTTGATCGAGCTTCATAGCTTCTTGGGCCTCACCAACTTCTACCACAGGTTTTTGTTGGGGTTATCTCATATTGCTTGGGCCCTAAGCCAGGTGACTAACATGGAGTGAAGACCAATCATTTTGGGGCCTCATCCCAATAGAAATAATTCAAGTATTTTAAATTCCACCTATGTTCAGCACCATTCCTTATTCTACCAGGCCTGGAACAACCATTTGATATTGAAATAGATGATTCAAATTATGTTATCAGTGCAGTCCTCACTTAGCATGATCATCTAGTGGCCTATCACAGTGAAACATTAACTAATGTTGTTCACAGATACCCCACCTACGACAAAGATATGTACTCCATTGTACAGACATGTCAACAGCGGAAACATTACATTCTAGGGAAGGAAACGATCCTCCACATTGATCCCAAGCCTATGTAATTCATGTAGCCACATTGAAAGTTACATAATGACCACCATCATAAGTGGTCAACATACTTGTAACAATTTCACTTGAACATAAAGTACAAGAAGGGTAATACTAACCATGTTACAAACTACCTCAGTCAACCCCCAATTGTTTTGCCACAGTTTTTAACTCCTATGGGCATGAAAAGTCCGAATGGCCACAATTATACAATAGTGAATCTAACTTTTCTTCTTGTTATGGTATTTTCCCATGTCACCTAGGGTCATGTCACAACAGATTTTGACCATATGTAAAAGACAAAACCTACCCTCACACACAAAATATTCCCGTGAAATAACTACTTTAGAAGAGAAAAGAGAGAAGTTAACACATTGTATCATATCAATTGATATCGTTCCTTTATTTCAACTTTTTATATGTTCCTGATCTCTTCACGTACTAATACACACACACACACACACACACACACACACACATATATATATATGTATGTATGTATGTATATATGTATGTATGTATGTATGTATGTATATATACATACATACATACACACACACACACACAGATATATGTGTGTGTGTGTGTGTGTGTGTGTGTGTGTGTGTGTGTGTGTGTGTGTGTGTGTGTGTATGTATGTATATATATATATGTTTAGCACTAGTCCTTATTCTACTAGACCCATAACAACCACTTGATATTGAAATAGATGCTTCAAATTATGTTATTAGTGCACGTGGACCACTTCTGATGGTGGTGATTATGTAACTTTCCATGTGTGTGAATAAATTACATAGGCTTGGCATCAGTGTGGATGATCATTTCCTTGCCTAGAATGTAATGTTTCCACTGTTGTCATGCCTGCACAATGGAGTGCATATATTTGTCATAGGTGGGGTATCTGTGAACAACATTAGTTAATGTTTCATTGTGATAGGCCACTAGATGCTCATGTTGAGTGAGGAATGCACTAATAACATAATTTGAAGCATCTATTTCAATATCAAGTGGTTGTTCTGGGTCTAGTAGAATAAGGACTAGTGTTGAACATAGGTATGTATATGTATATGTATATGTATATGTATATACATATACATATACATATGTATCTACATCTACATCTACATCTACATATACATCTACATATACATATACATATACATATACATATACATATACATATACATATACATATAGATATATATATATATATATATATATATGTTCAGCACTAGTCCTTATTCTACTAGACCAAGAACAACCACTTGATATTGAAATAGATGCTTCAAATTATGTTATTAGTGCATTCCTCACTCAACATGAGCATCTAGTGGCCTATCACAATGAAACATTAACTAATGTTTCTCATAGATACCCCACCTACGAAAAATATATGCACTCCATTGTGCAGGCATGACAACAGTGGAAACATTACATTCTAGGCAAGGAAATGATCATCCACACTAATTCCAAGCCTATGTAATTCATTCACACACATGGAAAGTTACATAATCACCACCATCAGAAGTGGTCCACGTACTTGTAACAATTTCACTTGAACATAAAGTACAAGAATTGTAGCAACAACAACCATGTCACAAATTGCCTCAGTCGACCCCCAATTATGGAGCTAACCACAATTTTTAACTCCTCTGGGCATGCAAAGTCCGTGTGGCCACAACTATACAATAGTGACTCTAAATTTTCTTCTTGTTATGGGATTTTCCCATGTGACCTAGGGTCATGTCACAACAAAGTTTGACCATATGTAAAAGACAGAACCTACCCTCACACATAAAAGATTCCCGTGAAATAACTACTTTAGAAGAGAAAAGAAAGAAGTTAACACCTTGTATACTATCAGTTGATGTCGTTCCTTGCTTTCAACTTTTGATCTTGCCCTGATCTCTTTCTATACTAATATGCAAAAATAGATCAAGTATATGTTGCAACAAGGTAGTTATAGGATCAAGTTATAAATGTAATATATATATATATATATATATATAATATGCAAAGGAAACTGACGTACACAAGAAAATTAAACAATATTACACAAATATGGAGGGAAAGATAACTCTTTTATTGAAAACAGTATAAGTGGGTAGTTACAACCTGACTCTAACCATCAGGTGCACTGCCTCGAAGCCAATTTCAGAAGTTCCTCCAACGGTCCTTCAAGAATAAACTCAGTAATATGGCCCTTCCTCAAATGACCCAAAACGGATAGGAACACACCCTATGGTCATATAAGAGAGAGAAAGGAGTGTTGGAAAACAAGTTCTAGATTAGGGGGATGCTACTTAGAGGATCAAGGAAATAGGGAATCTTACAAATTCGTCAGCATAATCTTGCACCTAGGTTTTCTCTTCGTCCATGCTTTAAATAGGTTCTTATATACCATCCTCAAGGGGTTAGGGTGGTTGTATATTGTTTTGTATGGGCCAAGGGAAGTTTGGGAATGATTCCAACCGAAATCCCCGCACGAAAATGTGGAAAAAAAAATTCATAAAATTGAGGGCATACATGGTATGTAAAATGGAAAATAGTGTATGTACACAGTTTGCAAGCCATTGAATCGTGTATGGAAACATAGATTTTGTTTTTTAAATAAAACTGATGGATTGGAGTGAGATTTACATTTTCAGGTTAGGAAATGGACTAGACCAACTCACAAATGCAAATTTGGTGGGGCAATTTGTGGTATATCATTTCTCCCTATCAGACATTGAGTGCAAACAAACCAGTTCTAGAATTTCATCTCCAGGATGGCCTTCTATGCCATCTGAGCTATCTCTATGTTCCTTCAAGTGAGCATTAAAAATATTATTTGGTAATCTTATTATAGTTGGGAGGCAGGACACTTTGGTGTGGAAAAATAGTGGTAATATTGCAAAAGCATTTTTATTGGTCGAAGCTTCGATAAGATGTCCACAAGTACATCAGATCTTGCATCTCTTGCACCATTTCCAAACTTTCCATCAATAAATAGGGGCTATAGACCCCTCTTCCTACCCTCGACAATCCTTGCGAGTCCATATCCATAGATTACATGTATGTTCTACCTTCAACCAAGCATGGGAATGACTTTGTCTTTGTGGTCGTTGATCAATTCTCTAATATCGAATTTTTTGAACCCTACAAAAAGAGAAATACAACCAAGGTGACTGCTAAGATCTTCTTTGAACGTGTTTGGGTTCATTTTGGGTTCCCATAGACCATTATTTTAGATTGAGATAGTAGGTTCCTGAATACTTTTTGTTCTAGCCTATGGTCGATGGTGGACACCAAGCTGACCAAATCGATTGCCTTCCACCAATAAGTTGGTGGACAAACAAAAGTAGTCAACATGATGATTGGCCATATCCTAAGGATGTACAATTTCAAACATCCATGAACATGGGATGAGATCCTTCCTTATGTTCAACATAGCTATAATAGAGCCCTCCATAGATCTATTGGCCACAACCCTTTTCAATTTTGCTTGGGGTTCCATCCATTGGCCCCCATTTACGTAGCTCTTCCCATTGTAGTTGCACATGAAGTGTCCTCTTATGCTCCTAATGAGGTTGATTGAGCAGTCAAATTTTTTGAATGAATCCAACACATTCAACAAAATTTCATGACATTTTGCATAAATCCAACGCCAAGTACAAGCAGGGCCACGATCATCATTGGGTACCACACAAGTTTCAAGTGGGAGATAAGGTTTGGTTTCATGTGCAAAACGAGCACCTCAAAGGACCCCATCAGAAGATCCACCCAATCTGATACGAGATTTACACCATCACCAAGGTTGTGGGTGAGAATGATTTTGAATTAAGTATTCCCCTTTTCCTTGGCTTGCACCCAGTATTTAATGTGGAACTGCTTCGACCATATTTTCTACCTCTCCTAGATAATTCGGACATGGTCAAGCACTTGACCCCTATAGAACTAAATCCTGACTGAAATGAACATGCAACATATGATTGACTCATGGACACCAAGATGAAGGGCACCTACCTGTAGAACATCCAACTATATCATGTCGTCAAAGTAGGCCAGTTTCTTCACCAAGGAAAGTGACTCACTAGGAGTAGGATTCAATAGACATTTCCTCATATGATAGAGAAACTTGACGCAATTAGAACCATTTCTTCCTAAGGGGGGAGGACTAATCTAGGTGAAAACTGGTGGCCACCCAGCTATTCCACCAATTCAAAATGGTTCTGCATCTTGGTAGTTTTTCTACAGTTTTTCGGGTCCCAAACTTCCAAGGTCGTTTTTATCTAGATTATTTTTGGCATGAAATGAGAGTGGAGATATAATAAATAAATTTACAGAGATATATAAGATATACAATAATATAATAGATATATATCATATATATATAAATAAACACAAAGATACAGTAATACGCAATTTCTATTAATGAGCGAAATGTACAGAACTGTAAAATAAGAGTGAATGAACTCACTAGAATTGTGGCACCTTATCTCTAAGAAGAGATGTGATGGCTATGCTCATTCGAAAGAAGATGATTATTAAAATGAGGCTCCAAAGGAATTTTTAAAATAAATAAAATCCAAAACCATAACATTGGAATATAAAAATCCAACAGTTTTGTGGACCCCGTTTTGGGTAGTTTGGTGTATCAACTTCCCAGGGGTGTAACTTTGGCATACGATCTTTGTTTGGTGCGCACAATAGCTCATTGGAAAGGTATCGATGAGGAGATTAATTTTGGGGGATAAATGAGAGTATTTAACTATTATTTGGGTTCCCTATCGTGAAAAAAAATCAATTAGGCCATCAAAAATGGCCTTGGATGTTTAGGAACCGAAAAACTACTAAAAATAGTAAATTGCCAAAAGATTGTTTTGAACCAGTTGGAATAGGTGGGTGTTCATAGATATTCACCTGGATCAATGATCCCTCCTTATGAAGAAACAATCTCCATTGTGTTGAGTTCCTGAGGGAGAGGGGGAAGCATTTGCTGAATCTTAACCTTGGTGGCTTGCTTTCCTTACTAGAGAAGTTGTGATGCTTGGCTTGTGGAAGGTTGTTGAGAACCTGATGTTGGAAGGGTTCGACCTTTGTAACCATTCTATCTATATGAGATGATTTTGTGTAGAAGGAATCGTTTCATTATGCTTTTATCTTGTCGACCTAGTTCTACTGAATAGAATGATCCTAGACTGAGACTGCAGTGCTTGCAGTGTCATTCTGATCCCCTTTTGAACACATTGTGAAGAAGCTGGATTTTGTAGTGTGATATACTACCTTGCAGTATTATTTAGGTGGGACAGTAGTTGGATATACCTCTGGCATCCTGTAGATATGACCCCCCCAAAGTAACAATGGCACTATGGGGTCAAGACTCATAAATAGCATGGTGCTTCCACATATATGGTTAGCCCAAAAGAGCATCACATAAATCCAGCAGGGAAACATTACATAATACCTCATCCTTGAAGGGTTGGATGTTGTATGACAATCGAAACTCCTAGCTAACACATAGATCTCATCCCTAGTGAAGCCACCCAATGTTGTATGGATATAGGTGTGGTGTTCTCAACAATCCCAATTATTTGACAAATCTACTGAGATGAGTGTTGACGATTGAAAACATCAACTAAGCTTTGACCGCAAAGTGTTGCTAAAGCCTATTATTATTAAATTCTAAATAATAGTAGTAGGTGGGACCCCCTTGAACTATTGGAGAGAAGATTTGTTTCACTTTTGATGTTGATATGATGTGCGATATGCCTCACATGGTTGATGAAGATCCCGTTGGTATTGGTTGATAAATTGAGCTTATGAAGGATTGATTACTCATGTTACTACCGCCTATGCTATTCATTAATGTCATTATTGTTTTTTCTTATCGCACCTGCATAACAAACATGTTAGTGAAATTATGTGAAAGGAAAAATACTATAATGATTGCAAAGAAAATGGAACTAGTTCTACAATACCACATGTGAATAATTTGAAGGAAATGAGAAACAATTGCTAGGGGAAGATTTTAGAGCTATCCTTGTTGGATTACTGAGAGGGGGGATGAATTAGTAATAGAGCAATTTAATCCTTTAACCATATAATCCAAGTGTTATATCAATGAATCATTATCATCCAATAACTGCAGAGTAAATAAGTAATGAACAAATGAACAATCATACACATACACAATCCACCAATGTTGTACATGGAAACCCAAATCGGGAGAAAACCACATAGTGATTTTTCTTATATGTCTTGAAGAATTACATTCATTGGAAGCACCAACTTCCTTTGTTTTCCAGCTGCAACTGGAAGGAATCGCCAACCCCCTAGTTTCTCAGGCTACAACCTGAGGAAAGCTCCAACTCCACAATTCTCTGGCTACAACAAAAAAGAGTCTACAACCCTCTATGTTCTCTAGATACAACTAGAAGGTGTCTACAACCACCTTTCCTTGCCCCTTCCAACATCCCTGAAATAGAATTAGAATGATGGAAGCATTGTCACACTATCACTGTGAGATATATCGTTGTAAACCTGTACCAATAAACCTAAACCATGCATCAACATGTACCTCAACTTGTAATCAACCTTTACCATAAACAAGTGCATCAACCATGCACCAAAATGTATCAAACAACCTGTAATCAACATGTACCATGAACAAGTGTATCAACCATGCACCAACCTGTACCATAAACAAGTGCATCAACCATTCACCAACCTTTACCAAACAACCTGTAATCAACCTATACCATGAAAAAGTGCAACCAACCATGTACCAAGTATGTACCAATCATGTGTCAACTACTAATCAACTATGAATCATCAATATGTACCAACATCATCACCTATACACCTCATGTATGTGCCAACTCATCAACTACTTGTCTCAACCATGTACCCAACTTGTACTTCAACCAAAATCCCTCATCAATTTCATCATCAAAATATGACTTGTAACTCTATAATAGACCTAGTGTATATGATCACATACCTACAAACCTTCCTTAACTTTAACAACAAGAGACTATCATTTTCATCAACCGTTTCTTTAGTCTCACAAGACTAGTTTTGGATTAGTCAACAACCCTAACTTGAAATAATCATCACTTTGTACCTGTCACTACACTGATACACAATGTTCTTCAGTGTGTTTTATGCAATTCCTACAGGTGTCACTACTTGGAACCTCTCAGAAAAGGAGTTATGGCAAAAATGGCACACCTTGTTGAATTCTAGCTTATTCTAAAGAGTGACCTTGTAGAGCGTGCCCCACACGGAATGTTGGTTGAATTTATATAAAAATGTTACACAACATACTACATACTGTAATATACCCAAAAAATTGTGTCTTACTGAATTTGGATCTGTTATGAAGAAGTTATGACTTTTTTACCTGAAACACCTGTTTTTGATTAGTTTCAGGACTAGCCACAAACCCTATTTTCCACGGAGTGTAACTCCAAAAATATGACCTAGAAGATGAATTGTTTACCACAGATACTTGTATATGTTCCCTCAATGGCATAACAATTTTACAGTCTAAATCATTCTAGAAAAAAAATTATTACGAAAATTGTGAGATGACCTGAAAAAAAAACATACCTTAGAAAGCATCATTAAAAGAATTTATCCTTCCTTGAATTCTAGCCTTCTTTTCTTCACTTTCCTCAGAAACTCGGCTTAGATATCCTTTGGTTACTATTGTTGGGAAATAATACCCTACAGACTAGCAAACTAGGGCTAGGCTTGCATGTAGATTTTGACCGTAAAGAAATGACCTTTTAACCTACCACCCAAAACTTAAACCCCTCTTTCACGATACATACATGGAAAGGAACTACTAACCTTTTTACTGATGTTTGGTGTAGATCCTCCATTGCGCTCTTGACCGCTTGCTTGCGCCGCTTCTTCCAAAGTTATCCTGCAATCAAAACACACAACCATGCATGCATGCTACTTTTCTACTTAAGGGTTAGAAATTAAGCATAAATTATACAAACTACATATAACTCATGTATTGGTATGGGAAAAGTATTCGTTTATTATTCTCAAGATGAATCAACTTACAATAATAGTCGAGACTGGCCACCGCTCCTTGATCCTGATCCTGGGCTCCTCCTCTTCTTTTGTCCTCCAACTGCTTTGCGTTAATTATCCTTAGGCTTGAGGAAAGGCTAAAGGGTTGGGACAAATGGATTCGGCAAATGGGCAGAGTTTCTTCGCTATAATGTTTCCTCTACCAAATGGTACTCCTACCCCTTCTTTTATAGGCTAGAAGGAGCTAGGGTTTTGGACGAACCCTCAACCATGCATGGCCGGGGGTTTTAGTTAACTGACCCATATCTTTTTGTCCCGTTGGCAAATTTCCTTTTTTTCGTGATTCTGAAGGTACACACGGGCTGTAGTGGGCCTGCTAGCATGTACTTTTTGGTACATGCGTGCTGTAGTGGGCCTCCTAGCGTGTACTTTTAAAAATGGAGTTTTTAGAAGAGTTGTTCAGTAGTTTTTGGCAAAGAAGGGATATGAGTTGGCCTGATGCCAGGTAAGCATGTGTGGTGCAATTTAGGGTTATAATAGATGCCCCTTAATGTGTGAGGTCAAAAGAGCATCTGATGGCCGAAATACATTACCAATATTTTACCAATCTTTACTGATGTGCTGAATGAGTGAGCCCAAGGATCAAGAACCAGGAGGCGTCGTCTGCAAAATAACAAATGTCTCACCGAGGCGGGCATACCCATGCTTGGGATAAAATAGAACCATGGCTACCAATCAAATACACTGTAGATCCATGTCAAATAACTATAAAGAGTAGCTGTGAATAATACATAGTGGAGCTACATCTCGAAATTAGAAAGATATACATATAAAGTATCCATATCCCAGAAGCTGATTCGTCCTGATGGTTGTACTTCAGAGCTCGAGCAACAACTTCAAAATCTTCTAAAACTCGGGTAGGAGTGTAATATGAGTGTACGACTGCACTACCCCGAGGTCTTCGACGGATCGTCGGTTATGGACTTGATAATCTTGATGATCGGACTGAAGGCTTCAGTGATTTCGAATAAAGACTTGATTGGACGTTCAGGATGGCCGGGTATGCAGACAAGAGACATATTGCAGAGGGGACGACTCAGGATTAGTGAAAAACTTCCCTTGGATAATAGCACGACAAGTGATAAGAATCAGACAGCGTATCTGTTAATCATAAGTCTACGAAGTAGGAGGCAATGCAAACTCTCCATATGTTTGAAAGAGTAACCAAACGGTGGAGGACACAACTCTATATAGCGAGAAAAATCTTCCTAAGGTCGTACTACATCCCATAGTCTGATGATCAAACAGACAGATGTGCTTCATCCAAGGGCGACTCATTATGCTGCCAATAAAGAAAATACTTTTCCCATCCTCTTTTTGGGGTATATTTGATTTTTTTTGTTCTTTTTGATGATTTGAAAAAGAATAAAGGAATATTAAGTTACAATGGAGGAACGAGTACTGCAAACATACAAGCTCAAGGCACAAGGACAAGACTGATGTTTTGGTGAAATTATACTCGGGAAAAATCCTCCAGCGACCAAAAGTGGTAAGATGCAAAAGCAAACTGTTACAAGGCTGATGGGTAAGGTATGCAAATGCGGTTGATAGAACACACAATGGTAATGTCCTTCGATGTAAGTTTAACGAGCCCAAAGAAGGGAAGATCGGTGGTTTTTCATATTTAGAGAGTCTGCAAAAAACATAAAAGGAGACTCCATTGGGGTACCTTTTTCGACAATAGTCTAGTCGGTTCGAAAAAGGAATAAAATAGCACCGATTAGACATCAATTCAAAACCATTTTAATGAGTGTGAAAAGGAGAAGATCACTCGGCTATTTTTTCACTTTTAAGGAGTCTGAAAAAAGCTTAACTATGGACTCCGTCAGGAATGTTCTTCTGGACCATTTTAACGAGTGTGAAAGAATAAGGTCACTCAACGATCTTTTCAATTTTAGGGAGTCTGAAAGAGCTTAACTATGGACTCCGTGGGGGTTTCTTTTTCGTAAATTTAGTCCCTTGGGCCCGAAAAAGGAATAAAATTATACCTGAGGATACTCTTCTAAAGAATGGGAATTCAATAGAGTATTCCTTTGTTCGTACAGTTGACCGTCCGGACCGAAAAAGGGGTAAACTACCATCGGATAGACGTGACTTCAAATTTTAGTTTAAAGAGCGTGAAAGGTCACAAGATCGCTCGGAAATCTTTTCATGTTTAGAGGGTCTGAAAAGGGCTTAAAAAGAGACCCGTTTAAGGAACGTTCTTCTGGACCAATTTAACGAGTGTGAAGAAACAAGGTCACTCGACAATCTTTTCATCTTTAAGGAGTCTGAAAAGGGCTTAAAGAAGACTCCATAATGGTTACTTTTCTCAGTTAATGCTCGAAAAGCATAAATGCAGTCCCACCGGATGTTGCTTTTGGATCTCAAAGCGAGCTTGAAAAACAACAAAGTTAGCTCATGATAGACTCTTTGTGGGTCGATGCCTGGCATCTCCTCGGGGGAGCTGTATGCTCCGATGAAAACATTGTCTATGATGTCAAGGGTTCTGGAGATATTGATAGGTATTGTTTCAGCAATGGTTGCCATATTACCCTCAACATAGATCATGTGTGTAGCTAAGGGATTAATATGACAAGACCTATCTCCAGTCATGGTGAACTCTCATGCTTTGATTCGGCTTAACTTTGGGAGAAAATATGATCTGTGATGAAGATCTTCCCAAGGTTTGTCTGGACTAGTCATTGCTTCGATTACTGCTTCGTCAGAAGTCAAGACTAAGTCTAATGAATCAATGTTAGCAAGAGAGCCTTGAGCCCAAATAGGCTCTAGAAGTGGATCTAACTCTTGTGCGGGAGTCGGATCAGGGTTAGCTAAAGCTTGCTGGACTAAAGAGTACACTACTTCAGTGGCCGACAAGGGCATGGACATGCCGGGGTGCCCTGTCTCATCCATCGTGGATGATGGGAAAGGAAGAATCCAAGGATCCTCAAAGTAAGTCGTGCGGAACGATGAAACTTGAAAAATCTCAACTTTATGGTGATTCGATATAAACTTTACATCGTCATGAGGAGGTGGGTAGTCGAAGGTACCCATCAGGGATGGGAAAAAACCAACTCCTACGTTAACGACACCGAGTTGAGGATTATCAATCATGGGAACCGTGGATGCCCCCAAAGCTGGGTCAGGTCTAGAGAAGGACAATTGATCGATGGTCACTATCCGGCCTTCATGTGGAAACAACAAGACTCGAAAAACTGTAGCAACCACAGCTTGCATAGCATAAGTCTAACTCCAACCTAACAAGAGGTT
>JASDQU010241370.1:87795-98511 GCA_032191745.1 Picea mariana
GCAAATAATGAAAAACAATTAATCAACACAACTTGACTATGAACACAACACACACAACTCAGGCAACAGACGACAATGACCCAACATACTGGCACATCATGAAACCAGATGAAACATGTGATAATCAAATGGAAAAATAAAATGACTAAGTTATGGGACAACATCAAGATCAACCGGATGCAACCAACATCAAATGACATAGGTAACTTGAACCTTCAACACAAGCGAGGAAAAATCACAACAAGAGTTACAACATAAGAACAAACATAAACTACAACGAAAATAACACCCACATCAGGAAGCACATGACTCTGGCTAGGTTATCCTTTGATTCTATCAATCGGGGGGCGCAATGATCCCCTCATTAAGAATCATGTCGTCTCAAGTGGTATGTGTGACAGTAACCAAGGCACAACATAACATATCTATACCAATAACCCAAAAGAAATACAGCGCGCTAGGAGACCGAATTAACTGTAAAAAATACAAGAAGACTAAACCCAATCACCCAATCGACAAGTCAACAAGACACAAGGGAAATCTGACCACTATAACAATCATGCATCACATTAAATTCCTGGTGCAACAAATTCTATGAAAACATACATCAATTAAAGGGCATGATTAGCCATCTATGAAATATTCCCTCAAGAATCCATTCTGCATTAACATGTATCAAGTAAAATTCACTCTCTTGTTTTTCAAGTCATTTAATAATTAATTAAGATTTTATTAACAAAAGTCTCACTAAAATTGTCATTCACTAACATATAATTCCTTGTATAGCCTAAGTTCAATATTTCAACCCTATCATTACCCTTCCCAAACATACATGCCTTATATTATGATAATTGACATATCCACACTCTTATGCATAAGATAATGAGAAACTTGGGAAATGCATGACCCTAAAATGCCTTATCAATATTAAACCACATTAATAGAAATCCATAACAGTAATGTATATAAATACTCCATTTAATTTATCCTAATACCTTGTAATCTATAAACTCCTTTAATTCCTTTTTTTGTATCAACAATGATACCGATGTCTGACACTATTATTGCTATCTATTAATAATGGTTTTCTAGCATTTATATTGTTGTCTATTAAATACATGATATCATTGTTTATTAATTATATGATATCACATAATTAAATATGATATCAGTGTGTAAATAACAACAAAGATCCATAACTAAGGAATAGTAAAATCCATATCCAAAATATGCTATCTAACAACAAGTTATCGAACCAATGCTATCTCACAATAAAATCACTTCCTAGTAATGTCATCGATGGCCAAAAATAATACATTGTCTTAAATATAAATCTCTATATATCAATGATATCACTATCTAACCATATTCTCATTGTTTGTTAATAAAAAGATGGTGTCTGTCATATATATGTAAATTCACTGTCTATATAAAAAGTATTGTCCATCGTATAAAAAATCGTTGTCATCATATAAAATGTTGTCTATCATATATAAAATTGTTGTCTATCATATATAAAAATTGTTGTCTACCATATAAAATCATTGTCATCTATATAAAAAGGGGTTGTCTATCATATATATATAATTGTTTTCATAGATAAAGTCACCGAATTTAAAAGTCGAAATTTACATCCTATAATATACAAAGTTACAAACTGAATAATATTGTTATACTAAACTCTCAAAATTATAGTAATCGCTCAAATCATAGTATCGCTCATCATAGTAATCGCTCAAATCATAGTAATCTCTCATCAACACTCAACAAAAATCATGGTAATTCGCTCACGATAAAATTGTTGTCAACAATAAAATTTAAGGGAAATTGTTGAGTTAATTTTTGGGAGGGATGCAAAGAATATCCATAACTGAAAATGCAGATAAGTTTGTTTAACGCAGAGTTGAATTGAATTCACATATTCTTCTAAGTTGTTTAAGTGCAGAGATAAATTGAGGGTAGAGATAACTGAACGCATATGTAAAAGGAACACATAGATAAGTTGAACACAGATATAAAAGGAATGCATAGATAAGTTGAATGCAGATAATCATTCACAAGAAAATGCAAAGATTAATCATTCAAAAATGTAGAGAGAACTGTACAAATCATGGAGAAAAATGCATAGATATTAATTATATTCGTTGGGATAAATAAAAAGGGTAGAGAGGAATAACTATGAGCTTTGAAGGGTGGTTTTGTTGCACCTAGCAGTGAATTTGTTGGGCTATCAACCACAAATCTTCGTAGAGTATGGTAGACAATAAACACAGATCATAAAACACAGAGAACCAAAACAACTCTGAGAATCAATGCAAAGAAACAAACAATGGTGGAATGGAGAGAACAAATTCCCAGGAGGGAATTCCTTGCTGGGCAGACAATGATCCTACAATTATTATCAATGCACAAGAAAGAAGGGCATTTTAATCTAAGTCTTAAACACTGAAGTGAATACATTTGATTCGGTTCCTGGCCGACTGCTTAGTCATAGACTAATAACTTCAAGGATCATGGAACAGAGGATAAAAACATAAATCTACATCCAAATCTTCTCCGGGGAGAAGAAAATAATGAAATAAAAGCACAACCAATGAATAAAGAAACCACAGGCAGGAAGCGTAGGCAAGGTTTTGAGTCCGAGATCATTCTAGCCATGCGCAAATAGATAGTAACTCATAAATAAAGGATATTGTGGATAGAAAGGGTTCTTACTGAATGAATCAAGCAACAAGGGGATTACAACTACCATGGAAATACAAGTGCAAGGAAGGCTCATGGAAATGAAATCATCATCTGAGTATAGTAAAATAAACAAGTGTAAATTAAATTTACTTCAAGCAACAACTTGAACAGATGTACCATAGCCAAATGAGAATGCTTTGAAGTTGGTATCCCATGTGTACTCCATCCAGATCCCACTTTCCAACTGATGTGACCTCACCGATACCTCCCAGCCAATGCTAGGGGTACTCTTCTTCCCCCTAAGCCCCTCAACCCGCAAAGGGGCCATGCACACAATACCAAAGAATTCTAGCACCCAACTCACCTCGCAAGGTCGATCTACGACTCATTACCCAACTTTCACTACGCAAGCTGGGTATCCCAACTCCCACAAGAGAAAGTTCATTCAATATAAAATTCTAGCAGCGTAACGTTACGCAAGCCAGATGTGATCCACACTGTTCCTCCACCATCTCTTTTATAGAGTTTCCTAGTAATTAGTTTCCCAAAAATCTCATTAGATTCCTTTTTCATTAATTTAATTAGGAAAAACCTCCCCTGTACACATGTCGCTTGATCCCCTAGTTTCACTAGAAAATCAATTTATTAATTAATTAAATTTGTATATTTTCCTCACCCACCTAAAAGAATTCCTAAAAATGCTCCTCAGTGTCCCATTATTCCCTTACAATTCTTAAATGACTTATGCCTTACTTAATTCCTAGTTGARTTCATAAATAGAAAGTTCCAAAGGCTATATTCTTTACTAAGTTRGAAATTCAACTTTTTCTTTAAGTTTCCCTTTTACTTTAAGTTTCCCTTTCTTTTAAGTTTCYTTTYTATTTTAAGTTTCATTTTTCTTTTAAGTTTCCCCGTTTTTCCTTTTTAACTAAAAATCAATTTAGCAAGTGTAGATAAAACAACCATTTTTCCTTTTAATAAATTTAATCCTCCACTATAATTTGACTTTAATAGTAAGTTTGAATTTCTTAACCCCCATTTTGTTACAAGTTTTTTTTTTTTTGACCACATGTTCTACTTAGACCTAGGTTTTAATTTTCACTAGGTTGGGTGACAATTTTTAAGGGAACTTTTAGTTATTAATCTTTTATTTTTTGTTTACTCATACCATCATCTATTTTAAGGCCGACCAGGTCCTAAGGAGGCATAGTTTTCTAGGCACTAGGCTTATTAACTTATCAGTGAAAATCGCAATGTGCCCTTTAGGACGCACTACGTGCTCCAAGGGTGCCACTCGCCTCTTTCTATTTTCTTTGCACGAGGTGCCCTTCAAGATGCACTACGCTCTCCAAGGGTGCCACTCACCTCTTTCCATTTTTTTTTCATGATGTGCCCTTCAAGACACACTAAGTTCTACAAGGGTGCTACTTGCCTCTTGACTACATTTGGTAGACGACAAACTCCTGGAGTCAATACTCCACCAGTTGATCTTGTGGGAGACTAAGGGCCTATAAGGAATAAGGCCCCTACCTTATTGTGTTCCCCTTAGAATCATCGTGAGAGACTATCACATTCTTCCCTCAAGGCATCGTGGGTCTTCTCGAACTAGGTAATCATCAACCAATAGTTCAAGCCATGGTGGGAGTGCTAGTAGGTTGTGGTAGGGCTGCTTCCATACCTCTCCCTCAATGTCTCTAGTTTTCGGGTGAGACCCCTCTACTCCAAATGTGAGTCTGGTCGACAAGCTATCGTCAGCCTGCATCCATCAAGGAATCATGTTAGGAATAATAATCAATCATCATAACATATAATCATATGTACCTATGTCCCAAAAACAACATTCAAACCATAGAACTCCACTCCCTGACTTGATCCAGAGTCCAAGGGGTTTCATCGATGCCTATGCATCCTCAATGTCTAGACTCCTGCACACTCAGGAGAACCTAGTAAAGATCAGATGTTTATGTAAATACATCAAAATAACATATCATCAAATCCACAATATCTCATAATAATAATCAAAACAACCAATAGTATAATAGCCCAGATCACTTGCATGAAAGTGTCCTCAAAGAATAAGTTTTCTCAGTGCGTGCAAGAGAGGGATGTTACATACACCCCCTCTTGTTTTAAACTTCATATCGAAGTTTCACAGTATATATAAATGCCAATTAAAGTATATCAAAGTATCATAAGTCTATCTATCAACCAAAAATGGAAATTGTTGACGCATATCGTATGCGTCCTCCCAGGTCGTCGAGTGTGGACTATAGTTGTACCACTCGACCTTACCCTGATCTACTGTTTGACACCGTACCCATCGAATGTGATGGTCCAAGATGCAGATTGGCTCTACCATGAGCGCACCCTCGTCAGATGCCTGCAAGGATCTCATGTCAATAAAATGTGTAGGATCACTAATACAATGTCTCAAAATAGATACATGAAAAACATCATACATACTCCTCAAAGAATCAAGAAAGGCTAGTTGATAGGCCATGGACCCCTTCTTTTCCATAATCTTGAAAGCTCCCATGAACCTAGGAGATATTTTATCACCCTTTCCAAAGTTGATTGAACTCTTATGCGGTTTCACCCACAAGAATACTCGATCGCTAACTTCGTAATTACGATCGACACGATGCACATCGACATAAATCTTCTTTTGATCCTGCGCTTCCTTGATCCTTTGTCTTATTGTTTTCATTTGATATTCCATTTCTTGTATCGCTTCTAGTCCCACCAGGACCCTATCCTCAAGACAATCCCAACTCAAAGGCATACGACATAGTCTCCTATAAAGAAACTCGAAAGGCACCATCTTAATGGTGCTTTGATAACTATTGTTGTACGCAAACTCTACCAGTGGAAAGAACTCTTCCCAGTGATTTGTTGGTTCATAACTTACATATGCAACATATCCTCCAAGATTTGGTTTGTTAATTTTGTCTGCTCGTCTGTCGATGGGTGATATGTGTACTAAAGTTAAGTTGGGTTCCCAAGGCCTCTTGGAAACTAGTCCAAAATCATCCTGTAAACACAGATCCTCTATCGGATATAATCCTCTTAGGCACACCATGAAGCCTTAGAATATCACTGATGAAAATGCTATCTATGTCAGGTTCTTGATACATCATACACACATGAATAAAATGAGCACTCTTCGTCAAAGTGTCGACTACGAAAAAAATCGAGTCGTGTCTCCCTGTTGTTAGTGGAAATCCAACAATGAAATCCATCGAAATGACCTCCAATTTCAATTATGAAATAGCATGTGGTTGTAGTAGTCTTTCTAGATGTCAAGGTTTAGCCTTCACCTACTAAAATGCTAGACATCTAGCCACGTAGTTGACTATGTTTTCCTTCATTCCTTTCCATAAGAATAAGGGTTAAAGGTCTTCCTTAATCTTCGTGACTCTAGGATGAGCCATGTACACATCTCTATGAGCCTCGTTTAGGATCAAACTTCTCAACTTGTCATCAAGTGGCATGTAAATTTGACCTTTAAATCTCAATAATCCATCGTTGTCCACCGTAAATCCCTCAAATTTTGGTACCATCATTGGATTTTCTCTCATAAAATACTTGACCTCTTTGTACCATTCATTGTTGTGATGTAATGTTATAAATTGTTCACGTAGATTCGTTTGAAGAGGCATCACCAAAACGATGCGTGGTATCTGACTCAATGCATCTGCCACTATGTTCATTATTCCCTTTATGTAAGTAATCTCGAAATCGTACTCGCTAATAAATTCAAACCAATGTCGTTGTCATGCGTTCAAGTCTCTTTGTGTAAAGATGTGTTGTATACCACAATGCTCTATTTTTAGTTTGAATTTTCATCCAATAAGGTAGTGTCTCCAAACTATCAAGGCATAAACAATGGCTAACAACTCCAAATCATGAATTGCATAGTTCTCCTCCTGCCTTCTCAACTTTCTCGAGATGTAAGTGATCACTCGAATGTCTTGCATCAAGACTATGCCTAATCCTTCCTTGGATGCATTGGTGCATACCAATAAGACCACATCCATGTCAGGGACCTTTAGTATTGGTGTTTTTGTCAACATCTCCTTAAACCTCTGAAATGCCTCCACGCATTTCTCGGTCTAAACAAAATTCATGTTCATCTTCTGCAATTCTGTAATCAGATTTGCTATCTTCGAAAAACCCTCGATGAACCGTCGATAGTATCTCGCTAAACCCATGAAGCTATCTACTTCAAGGACATTTGTCGACATAGGCCATTCCATAATAGCCTTGACCTTTGTTGTATCCACGATGATATCTTCGTTGAAGATGACATGCCCTAAGTAGTGAATCTTTGGTTGATAAAAATATCATTTAGATAATTTCCCATACAATTTGTTCTCTTGCAAACACTATAGTACCAAGAGAAACTTCTCATCATGATCCTCCATTGTCCGAGAGTAAATAAAAATATTGTCAATGAATACTTGTATGAACTTGTCCAAGTATTCACGAAACACCTCGTTCATCAAACTCATAAATACCCCATGGGAGTTTGTCAGTCCAAAAGGTAAATCACTAAACTTATAATATCCAAGCCTCATCTTAAAGGTGGTATTAGGAATGTTTTCCTCCTCGATCCGTAACTGATAATACCCTGATCTCAATTCGGTCTTTGAAAACACCCTCGCACCCTTCATATGATCAAAAATATCATCAATTATTGGCAACACATACTGAATCTTGATAGTTGTCTTTCTCAATTGATGATAGTCAATGTAGAGTCTCCATGACCCATCCTTCTTTTGTATGAATATAATAGGTGCACCCCACAATGACACACATGGACATATAAGTCCTAGGTCCAAAAACTCCTTCAATTGCATTCTCAACTCCTGTAACTCCGAGTTTGACATTCGATAAGGCATTCTTTCTATCGGTTCATTTCCTGGTTTTAGGTCGATGGTAAATTCCAACTCCCTCTCCAACGTCATCCTAGGTAAATCCTCAGGGAAGACATCTTCAAACTCTCTCACCACCAGAAGGTGTTCTTGACATTCCTCTACTCCCTTCTTGTTTAACACAAGGATCACATAAAGGTTACATCCCTTGTGCATTATTTTTCATAGCTGCAAGGAAGAGATGAAATCAAGGAAACTCCCTGGTTCCGACCTACAATCATGTGTCTCTATCCCTCATCATCGACCAAGCTCAATCATTTCATCTTACAGTTGAGTATCAGCTCATGCGATTCCAACTAGTCCATACTAATCATGACATCATAAGGTCCTAAGATCATGATGTACAAGTTTTCCTTAGTGAAAAAATCTCCCAGGTTAAGGCTACATCTCGTAACCTTCCCACCAACCTTTTTTTTGACTCCTGAAGCGATTTATACAAAGATAAACTCATCTTGTTTGAATTCCTTTAACTTAATTATTTTTAGCGTTATGCTAGAAATGAAACTCTCTGTAGCACCTGGAGCTATCAAAATACAAAGGATTTGGATAGCGACAGTACCTAACGTCTCGAGAACAGTCGATCGATGCACTGTCTGGCTATTATTCACCACTGCATGAATCCGATGGGCCTTGCCCAAATCTCACACAGTAGTGGGTTCACCTAATCTAGGTGCTCTAGTCCTCTCCACTGGGCAGTTGCGCTGGTAATGTGGATCTCCACATGTCCAACACCCTTTCTTCGATCCAATACTCCTGGTACCCAAAGCTGGCATCCCTCTGACCTAGAACCCTGGTCTATTCTTCTAAATAGGCCTAACTTGATGCTATTGTGGTTGACGCTACTATTGGTGTTTTTGTCCTCGATAAGGATTCTTCTACTATGGCGCTAGACACTGAGGTGTAGTGAAAGTGGATCCTCTCTAGAAGCCTCAATATTCTGGCAAATGTTTAGCTGGTGTCTCATGCTGCTATGCACCAGATGGCACCTACCCTACTAGTCATGTTGGGGTCATGCTCTAAACCCCACTGATACACTACTCCTTTACTATGAGGGCCTTATGAATGGCATCATGCAAAGTTTGAGGCATCAGAGTCCTAACCTTTGCATGAATGTTGACATTAAGGCCAAACATGAATTTGTTGAACTTAAGTTTCTCAGTATTCAAGTGTGGAGCATACCAAAGCAACTCCATAAAATGGACCTCATACTAGGGCACCATACGGCCACCCTGTTGCAAGGCATTGAACTCATTGAGATGATGCTCAATGAATTCCTCCGATATATACCACTCTCAGAATTGTTCCTCAAATAGTTCCCGTGACACATCTTTGATGACCATGTTCAATTGCGGCAAGCAGTGTATTCCACCATAGAAGAGTGCTCCCCTTTAGTGGAAATACTGCCATGCGGACCTTCATGTTGGAGGTATAGTCATGAAGTGAAAACCACATCACCATATTATCCAACCATGCCCCAGTGGCTGCATCATCTGGGACACCAAAGAACTCAAGACATTTGAACTTCTCGAGTTCGCGGTGAATGCTATCAGTATTGACGAGAGCGCATGGTGGAGACTCAAGGGGTGTCGGTGCCCTGGCCTCATATCTATTCAAATGAATTTTCAGTGCCTCTGAAATCCTCTAAAAGGACCTCTTCAACCCAACCACATCACCCACAACTACCTGTTCCTACCTGACAATTTGTTCATCTCTCTAGGGGTTAGACCCCTCAGGCATGGATGCTACTGGGAGCGTCACACCTCCTCTTCTAGAACCCCACAATTTGCCTCCATGGATTCCTCTAACTATGATTATCTTCATGAATATAAATCATATTAATTAGAAACATTATAATCAAATATCAATTCTACGGAAGTCGTAGTGATCCCAAGTCGCGGGTCGAACTGGCTCTGAAACCATATGTAAAGTCCCATGTCATTACAACTATAGGCGACGCAATGCAAAAGAAAGTTGTTTTTTTCTTTTATGCAGGAAGGAAAAAATGACAACAATTAATCAATACAACTTAACGATGAACACAATGCACACATTTCAGGTAAGAAACGACAACGACCCAACATACTGGCACATCATGGAACTGGATGAAACATGTGATAATCAAATGGACAAATAAAACGACTAAGATATGGGACAAAATCAATATCAACAAGAAGAAACCAACATCAAATGACAAAAGAAGGTTGTTTTTTTCTTTTATGCAGGAAGGAAAAAATGACAACAATTAATCAATACAACTTAACGATGAACACAATGCACACATTTCAGGTAAGAAACGACAACGACCCAACATACTGGCACATCATGGAACTGGATGAAACATGTGATAATCAAATGGACAAATAAAACGACTAAGATATGGGACAAAATCAATATCAACAAGAAGAAACCAACATCAAATGACATAGGTAAATTGAACCTTCATGAAAAGCGAGGAACAAGCACAAAAAGAGTTATAGCACAAGAACCAACATAAATTACAATGAACATAATTCCCACATTGGGAAGCACATGACTCCGGCTAGGTTATCCTTTTCTTCTATCAATCAAGGCATGCAATGATCCCCTCATCAGGAATCATTTCATCTCAAGTAGTAGGCGTGACCATAACCAAGGTGCATCATAACACATCTAGACCAATAACCCCAAAAAAATACAACGTGCTAGGAGACCAAATTCCCTATAAAAAATACAAGAAGACTAAACCCAAGCACCCAATCAACAAGTCAACAAGATATAATGGAAATCTGACTACTATAACAATCATGCATCACATTAAATTCCTCGAGAAATAAATTCTATGAAAACATACATAAATTAAAGGACGTGATTTTCCATCTATGAAATATTCCCTCAAGAATCCATTCTACAATAACATGTATCAATTAAAATCCTCTCTTTTTTTCAAGTCATTTAATAATTAATTAAGATTTTATTAACAAAATTCTCACTACAATTGGCATTCACTAACATATAATTCCTTGTATAGACCAAGTTAAATCTTTTAACCCTATCATTACCCTTCCCAAACATACATGCCTTAGATTATGATAATTGACATATCCATACTCTTATGCAT
>JASDQU010241371.1:0-37225 GCA_032191745.1 Picea mariana
ACACCGCTGACATTTGGCAAACTCCATAAGACTGACATACAAGTTCAAACAGTGATGGAAAATCTCGCTTAGCGCTGGCCGGCGGAATATCTTCCTTGGATGCAACGTAAGCATGGGTTTATATTCCACAGAATTCCAAAAACAGGTACAGATGTGGTTGCAGATGACTGGCTGACAGGACAATTATTCGTGCCAATGTTGGAAAGGAAGGCATCGTTTCTTTTCATTTATCACATCCTAGATTATATGGAAAACGAGACGCGTGGACTACTCGCTTTGGTTTTTATACAAGGTGTTGGTTAAAAGTTTTATTTTTTATTTTATTTTTGGGTAATCCAGCGATGTAAATTTTGATAAACTTTTGAGGTACTTGGAATATACAAATTTACCACTCATATCTGCAGATCCAATCATTCCTCTAGAAATTTTGGGCAAAATCATTTCAAATGGTAGAACGTTTAGACTACGCTTTTGTAAAGTGGGGATCATTTTAAAAATAGAGTTTTGGAGGAAGGCTTCGTTTGTACCCTTCATAAGTGGTGGTTGATGGGTTCTTTTAGTGTTCAATATAGAACTCCAGATCTATCATGGACCAAGAGGCATCAAATCCTTCGAGGTGTAAATCTCTAAAAAATTGATGCCTCTATGTACATTTCCAAAGTTACAGAGTTTGTTGGAATTGATGACAACGAATTTCCTCCAAAAATGGAATTCAGATCCTACTATTTTGCATTGGTTGTAACTAAATTAGACCAAGGATAGGAGTGCATTCAATAGTCATCCTCTTTTGTAACTGTGTATAAATTTCTATAAATTAATGTATGCTCGTAGAGGCTATCAGAGATGAGGAGACTGAGCCTCTTGTAACTCTCCATGTTATGAACAATAAGATAAACCGATACCCTACTTGGTGGACATAGCCCGAAGTTGGGCGAACCATGTAAATCTTCGTGTTTTTAAATGTGTCATATGTTTTGTTGTTAAATGAATTAATCCGTTGCATATTAGTTTTAGACTTGGTGACTCTCACAGACAACTAATGGTATCAAAGCGATTGATTTATCGTTGTGTGGAGAGTAATTGAGTTATCGTTGTGATTGAGAGCAATTAAGTTGAAGATGATGTGTCAAGATCGTTGAAGGGAGTGCTACTTCCAAGGTCAGATCATTGGAATTACGTTGAGTTGATACGCACTACTTCCAAGGTCAGCGATGGGCTCCCCTAGTGGAAGGGAGCGCTAATTTAAAAGGATCCTTGCCAAATTTCAGGAACAATACTTCAACGTTGTCCTATCTACTTGAAGGGAGCGTCGTCTATTTATCCCTTTCATGAAGATGCATTTGGATGCCTCCTGAATATTGAAACTTGAGATCGTATAAAAGAAAGCACGTCAAAATATTGTGGCGAGCATTTTAATCTCGAAAGTTGAGTTACTTAATTGATTTTTTTTTAATTCGAAAATGGATTGTTAATTTACATCTTTGTTTTAATTTGGGAATTAGCAGCTAAGCATGGATGATTTTAGGGGCCAAATTTCGCTAATAGGCTAATTTTCCATGGTTTTTCCTAGAAAAAGATTCGTTATTCTAAAAATTGATTCTCTCATCTTCTATAGGATAAAATTATTTTACCTTAAAAATCGCCAAAAGTTTATACAAACTATATAAAATCCTTTATAAATTTGAATATTTTTACAAAAATATCGCCAAACATTTATAGTTGTCATATGAGGGATTAGTAAGATTTGCCAATGTTTCTACATTTTAAAATAAATATCCATCCTTAAAATCATCCCTGTAGCTAAGTTCCGATGAGAGAACTCATGTGAACTGAACATATCGCATAGTTTTTCTCCCATGAGTGTAACTTCTTGATCCTTCCCAGATTCAATCATGTTATTGTTGTGAGAGGAAATTGACAAGCTGGGATCTAAGATGGCGAAGACTCAAAGTGCTAAATTCGAAATTGAGAAGTTCAATGGAAAAAACAATTTTGAGATCTAGAATGTCAAGATGCATGATTTGCTCGTGCAACAAGGCATGGTGAAGGCGCTTTTGGTAAAGTCACAGAAACAGATGACCATTTCAGATGAAGAGTGGGAAGAGATTGATGCAAGAGCACTAAGTGTCATACATCTTTGTTTGGCCGATGATATTTTGTTCAACATTGTTATGAAGAAGACAACAATCGGTTTGTGGACCAAGATGGAAATATTTTATATGACGAAATCCTTCACGAACAAGATCTTCCTAAAAATACAATTGTACAGTTTTCGCATGAAGGAAGGTATGAAAATAGATGATCATTTAAATAATTTTAATACTCTTTTAGTCCATTTGACTAGCATGGGAGTGAAATTTGAATCTGAAGACAAGGCCATTACATTATTGTGTTATCTTGCTGAGTCATGGGATCACTTTGTTACCTCTATTAGTTTCAGTTCAACATAACTATTGAGTTTGATGTTATTGTTGGAGCTTTATTGTCTGAGGAAACACGAAAGAAATACAATCTAGAAACCTCTACATATGAGGCGATGTTGGTCAGAGGAATCCCTAAAGAAAGAGGACATGTTAAGAGGGATTTCTCTTGGTCAAAGTCGAAGGGAAAAAAGAGCAAGCTTAAGTGTTGGTTTTGTAGAAAATCTGGACACCTGAAGAAGGATTGTTGGAAGCGACAACAATCCTCCAAAGAAGACCCTCCAAAAGAGACGAAGCAAGCAAACACAACTGAAACAGGTTCAACAACAAGTTCAGGTATGGCTGATGAAGTTTTAACAATTGGTATTGTTTCATGTTATGATCAATAGTGGTTATTAGATTATGGTGCTTCAAATCACACGTGTCTTCATAAACACTGGTTTATTACTTACCAGTCTATAGATGATGGAATTGTTTACATGGGAAATGATATATCATATAAATTTGTGGGAATTGGTAGCATTCGAATTAAGATGTCTGATGGATATGTTAAGATACTGACTTATGTGAGACATGTACCTGAGCTAAGGAAAAACCTAATCTCTTTGGGAATATTAAACACTAGAGGATATAAAAGTATTGTTCAAGGTGGAGTTATGAAGGTCTACAAAGGAATCCTACTGGTCATGAAGGCGAATAAGGTTGGAAACATGTTTCGATTAGAAAGAAGAACCGATTCAGATCATGCGTCAGTTGTATCTGAGAATGACAATGACTTTGTTCACCTGTGGCATCAACAGTTGGGCCATATGAGCGAAAGAGGATTAAAGGTATTATCTGATCGCAAGTTGCTTCCTAGTCTAAAGTCTTTAAAGTTAGATTTCTACAAGCATTGTATTTATGGAAACCAGAGTAGGAAGAAATTTAAAACCGGAAGACACACTAGTGAAGGAACCCTTGACTATATCCATTTTGATGTTTGGGGACCATCCCCTACTGTTTCGTATGGAGTATCATCATATTTTGTTACTTTTATAGATGAGTTCTCTAAGAAGGTGTGGATCTATATGTTGAAGAGAAAGGATAATGTATTTAATGTTTTTAAGCAGTTTAGAGCTTTAGTTGAAAAGGGCACTGGTAGGTCCATTAAATGTTTAAGAATTGATAATGGTGGTGAAGTTACGTCAATGGAACTTGAGAAATATTGCAAGGATTTTGGGATTGATAGGCATAAAACCACTACCTATACTCATCAGCAAAATGGAGTTGTTGAACGCATGAACATGACTCTTCTAGGGAGAGCAAGGAGTGTGCTAAGTAATGCCAACTTGTAGCAGGAACTGTGGGCAGAAGAAGTAACTACATCTTGTTATCTGGTGAATCGATCACCATCGACAACAATAGAGTGCAAGATTCTTGAAGAGGTATGGATATGTCACCCTTGTAATTATTCTAATCTTAAATTTTTTGGTTGTGATGCCTATGCTCTAATTATGAAACATCTACGTTCAAAATTAGATCCAAAATCGAAGATGCGTATATTTGTTGGATATGGCGATGGTATTAAGGGGTATAGGTTGTGGGATCCTACTGCCCACGGGATCACCATTAACAAAGATGTAATATTTGATGAATCATCTCTCATCAAATCAAATGTAGATGTTCAAATGAAACAAGTAGAAGTATTGAAATATCAAAAGATTCAATTTGAAACTCGTTCAACTACAGATGAAAGTGAACATGAACAAGTTTCTGAAGATGTTCATGAAGAGGTTATTGCAGAGGAAAACATGGATGATGATGAAAATAAACAGATTGTGGATGAGCCACAAACTTCCCTAAGGAGATCTACATAGGTCAGAGTTCCTCCAAGAAGGTATGATGATTTTGTTTCATTAGTTTCTTTAAGTACTAATGATGATGAACCTTCGTGCTATCAGGAAATTGTAGAGGGTTCTAACAGTGAAAAATGGAAAGAAGCAATGAATGATGAAATGAATGCTTTAGCGAAGAATGCTACATGGGACCTGGTAGAACTTTTGAGAGACAAGAAAATTGTAGGTTGCGAGTGGGTCTACAAGCTGAAGAAGGGTGTTGATGATAAGGTAGAAAGATACAAAGCAAGGTTGGTTACGAAAGGATATTCTCAGAAAGAAGGTATTGAATTTCATGAGATTCTTTCACCAGTTGTTAAGATTGTTTCAATTCGAAGTGTGTTAGCATTGGTTGCATTACTTGATTTAGAGTTGGAGCAGCTAGATGTTAAGAGTGATTTCTTACATGGAGATGTCAAAGAGGAGATCTACATGCAACAACCTGAAGGGTTAATTCATAATCGCAACAAGAAATTTGTTTGTAGGCTCAAAAAATCATTGTATGCTCTGAGGGAGTCGCCCAGACAATGGTACAAGAAATTTGACTCTTTCATGATGAGCCAGAATTATACAAGGAGTGAGTATGATCATTGTGTTTACTTTAAGAAATTGAATAATGACATATTCATTATCTTAGTATTGTATGTTGACAATATGCTTTTAGCAAGAAAAAGCATAACTGAGATCAACAGGTTAAAGGCTCAAATGGCTAGGACGTTTGATATGGAAGATCTAGGAGCAGCAAAGCATATTTTGGGCATGGAGATATTCAGAGACAGAAGGAATGGTTAGCTTTGGTTGTGACAACAGAAGTATGTCGAGAAAATACTTTTTTGGTTTGGTATGAACAGTGTGAAACCAGTTTCTGTACCTTTCGCTTCCCATTTTAAGATTTCTTCAAGTTTATGTCCTAGTACAAAAGAAGAAAATGAATATATGTCTTGAATATCGTATGCTAATGCAGTAGGAAGTTTAATGTATGCAATGGTTAGTACAAGACCAGAAAATTCACATGCAGTTGGGATTGGCAGCAGATATATGGAAAATCTAGGTAAAGAGCATTGGGTAGCAGTGAAATGGGTGCTTCGGTATCTGAGGGGCACAAGTGATTATTGTATCACCTATAACAGTGGTTGTGAGTTAGTCTGTGGATATGTTGATTCTGATTTTGCAGGTGATCTGGACAAAATGAGGTCAACTTCAGGATATGTCTTTACTCTTTCAGGTGGAGCTATTAGTTGGATGTCAAAGCTACAGAGCATTGTTGCCTTATCCAATACAGAGGTAGAATACATAGTTGCTTCACATGCTTGCATTCATTTCTATAAATTAATGTATTCCCGTAGAGGTTGTCAGAGATGAGGAGACTGAGCCTGATGTAACTCTCCATATTATGAACAATAAGATAAACCGATACCCTTCTTGGTGGACGTAGCCCGAAGTTGAGCGAACCACATAAATCTTCGTGTTTTTAAATTTGTCATGTGTTTTGTTGTTAAATGAATTAATCCGCTGCATATTAGTTTTAGACTTGGTGACTCTCATAAACAATAGAGTTAATATAAAGTTAGGGCATGTCAGAATTACTATCATAAGATCATACAAACTCATGGAATCCCATTCATCACAATTTTTCTCATGAAGACGAATTAAAAACTTGTGTTAACCTAATGAATTAGGTGGCATTGGAAAATCAGAAATGGAGAATTATTATTTCTCAAGATGGTATAAAAATCATTTTGTGAAATATTATAGTATGAAAAAATTGTAAAGATATAAAATGAACCAAGATTATTGGGGAAATGTCATTCTGGATTTCCCCACCTGATCTCTCATCTTTAATTAAGGTGTAATAAAACCAAGTAGAAGCTCAACCACCTCAAAATATCTTACTCGCTAATTATCTTTTAATAGACCTCCTTCACTTTTACGAACGGTACATGCACATAGGTAACAACCATATCCCCAACTTTATTGGTCGAATAATTGATTTGTGAAAACTGCATCTTCATATCCTAATCACATCAATGATATTCTTGTCATAGCGAATTGCTAGCCATTTATCTTCAATGCAAACGGAGGGGTATCTCTTCTACCGTCCACCATAAAATTTTGCCAATATGATAGCATGCTAGTCTTTCATGCAAACACAAAAAGAATTAATTAGATTAAAATTATTTGTGCTATTCGTGGTTGAATTCAATTTAAAAAAATACAAAATTCATAATTAATCTATGGAAGGATGTTGTATAGAGGTTCAAATTAAGGGTTGATGTATAAAAGGTATAATAATTATAAAATATATTCTTTAATAGTTTTTATTTGTCATTTCGAGTGCAAACTCTAGGAGATTTGCACGATGAGAAAGTTTTAGTTTGTAAGAGTTGGGATGCATAAATTATATCTTTGTTTTATAGTTTACATTATTCTATAAAAAATTTAGCGATAGTCTTTGGTAATTTTATTTTTTAAAGTTAGATTTTGTAGGCCCTCAAACTTGGTAGAAAATATTGCAGATTGAATCAGGGGTTCATTATTAAGCAATATTATACCAAGTGGGTTTATATTGAGGGGTTTAAAAATATGAAAAATAAAAACAACCTGTTACCTAGTATAATGTTACCTAGTATAAAGGGGGTCAGGGGGTATTTTTTATATATAAAAACATATAGATATGGGGATTTAGAAATAGGTCTTGGGAGAAGGGTTTGAATTAGGTACTAGGGGGTGTTTGAATAGGTGATTTTAGCATACACTAGTTCTCACCCTTTAGGTTTCACATCGAACTATTTATTCTCCTCCGATGTTCTTCTTCCTCTTCATTGTTCGATGTCCAAAAATTTCTTTGGAATATGGACAAGTCTTACATTTAGAACAATTTTTACAGATGCTTGGAAAACATAGTTACCAACATAACGAGAACCCTACAATGTTGTCTTTTTTTTAAAGGTTGCATATTTTAGTGGTCATTTTTACTCACGTTCCAAAAAGTGGTGCTACTAGCAACACCCCATTGTTTTAGGAGTTTTTTTAACATTTTAAATCTTCTTCTTCTTCTTCTTCTTCTTTTAGACGTAAGAAATCACGGGAACACCTTCGAGCACTTCCCCACACTTCATGGATGGTAAATGGGGTAAATTGTCATCCAATCAAACTTGTGACCTCCACAACCTATCACAACATTTTAAATATTCTTATCATGCTCAACATTTTAAATATTATTATCTATAAAGTATTAGATTTTTCTTTCTTTACCGGATGTGGGTGCTATTCTGGTACACCTAGCCTCCACTCACTACACCTGTAGCGTTTGGATCAATGCCCTCCTGCCTCCCACCCTCCTCTCATCCCATGCAAGTTAAGTCCATGCTCTGCTCGAGGCCCTGAGCATTTACACCACCAGGCGTTACAACCAAGCTCTAGATGCAACGAGGTACGATGGAGATGGATTCGACTTTACAGATCATGTGTCCATTGATTTCGCAGGGAAATTTCCATTTCAACTTTGGAAACATCCATTTCCGTCTCATTTGGCACATCGTATGGCTTGTGCTTCTTCTCGACGGAATTATTCTTGATACACAGCTTGCTCCTTTCGCTTGTTTTCTCTCACCAACTCTATTAGTCTGGCCCTACTCTCGCCTCAGTTCATTGGTGGAAGCTACAAGTTCCACAGGGTGTCGTGGACAACACCTCAGTTTCTCCACGGGCTGCTCCTAGTTCCTACAATTCCTAGATGCATGCATGCCATCCCCCGCCTAAGGAGGGGAGGTTGTGGAAGGAGAGAAACTGGAGAAAATATTCATCCTGTCGTGGTTAGTCGGGAGGGATACGATCGTTTGGTCCCGAACTCTATCCAGCAACTGTTGGATGATTGTGAGGAGAAAATGACCATCTTTTATCCTGCAAGGCAATGCACTCAAAGGGGACGAAAGAGCTATTGGACAATAAAAAATATTTCGACCTGCTCCCTTCTTAGTCGTGTTGGTGTGTTAGTTCAGAGTCTCTACAACTCTCCACGTTATCCTAAGATGTACAAATTATCTTTGATTTGGTCCGGGATTCCTACGTGACTACCCAGACAAATCATTTAAATAATCTAAAGATGTTTGATCGGACAGATACTCTTACACGAATCTATCTGCCGAATCACCTAATAAGATTTAGTGGCCAACATAAGGGGCCAGGAGTCAACATCCGAAATTATGCTTCATGATTACTCCTCCACTCAAAATTGTTATATAAGGAGGACGAGTAATTCATTTGGGGCATTCAGAGTTAGTTTGTGAGTGAGTCTTCTAGCTTCCGTCTCTTTGAAGCTCGAGTCTTTCTGTTTTAGGAGTTGCTTTGATAAGCCTGCGTGATTCTGGCTCAGCCAGCAGGAACCTAAAGTGGTAGAAGAATTTAGTGTATGCTTTTTGTAAGAGAATGAAGCTTGTTGTATTCTTTTTGTCTTCTGTGCATGTTGGTTTCAATTACCCATCATGAAGTCACCCACTCGAAGTCCATCAAGCGTCTTCTTCCCAGACCAGTTTTATTTGAAGCTGTTTTGTGGATCTCTGGACTAGCCTTCTCAGCTACAACTGCCCTAGCGGCCTCCTTGCCTTGGCGGGACTTACTACCACTGATCACTGCTACCGAATATCCACCAACTGGACAACCTTACTAACAGGGGAAAGAAACTTACGAGCTTAATTGAAATTCAACATGAAGCTACTGGAATCATTTGCGCAGAAAACATAGATAGTAGGCAAAACATCAGAATAATGCGGAAGCAGATTTATATTATATTCAGAGCATAACAATGGCTCTCGGGTATTACATAATATTTGTGTAGGATGCACTGATAATAGACATAGACAGAGCAGGATGCTCTTCTCTCAGACTCTGGACATACAGACAGACACTAAATGCTTCTGCTACTTTAGGTTCGTGCTGGCTGAGCCAGAATCACGCAGGCTTATCAAAGAAACTCCTAAGATAGAAAGACTCAAGATTCAAAGGGAGGGAAGATAGAAGACTCACTCACAAACTAACTCCGAATGCCCCAAATGAATTACTCGTCCTCCTTATATAACAATTTTGAGTGGAGCAGTAATCATGAAGCATAATTTCGGATGTTGACTCCTGGCCCCTTATGTTGGCCACTAAATCTTATTAGGTGATTCGGCATATAGATTCGTGTAAGAGTATCTATCCGATCAAACATCTTTAGATTATTTAAATGATTTGTCTGGGTAGTCACGCAGGATTCCTGGACCAAATCAAAGATAATTTGTACATCTGATGGGGTTGTCATGCAAGATTCCCCAATCGATATGACTCATACAAGGACAATCATATGACTAATAGTAAGACATCTTGAAAATGTGGGTCAAACCGCACCAAAAGTCAGAGAAGTGCTCCGAGTTTCCAAGATTCTTATAGACACGACACAACCATATACATGAAGGATTTACAAGGTGGAGTTGATATCGACAACCTACGGAAAACGGATGACGCCACTGTCGGTCATCTAGACGTGAATTTCTTTCGTTTAATCATTTTCAATAAAACTTGAGAATCTTTCGGGATAATGAAGAGTATCCCAAGATTTGGTGTATATTTTGCGAACTATACACAATATGCCATGTATCCTTTGGACAGCAGTCTTGATTTTAACTCCCCATTGAAAGTGATTCATGAGATAGAGATTTAGAATCTCTGTAGTATTTGGCCCTTGGTAATTCAGATCTCGGACAAAATGGAGAGGTGTGAATAGTGATAAAATACGAGGATCTGCTTCTTCCTTATTTATGCCGAAATATTCCCACCATTGGTTCAACCAATGTGGTTTAACCATAAAAGTAAAAAGAACATAATAAAAATATTCAAAAAAAATATTTTCATAAAGAACTACAGAGTTATTCTTGGGTTTAGGCACTTCTCTGAATTATGTTTTCATCTCTTCTTTGCCAAATGATTCCCTGAGTGGGGTTAAGCCCCCTCATATTTCCACCCTTAATGGAAATGGATTCAGATCCCCTTTGCAGGATCCCTCCATTATTGTTCCTGTGCACACTGTAAACACCATAGAAACAAACCCATCTAATGATGACCTTGTGATTGATTCTCCTTCACGGCAAGTTGAATCACAAAAATCAAGACCTAATCAATGCATTTTGAAGGAGACATTAACACCCAATTAAGAAACCCACTTGAACCGAGTCAAAACCTATGTAAAGTTCATGAAGGACCACATGATCATTTGTAAGTTTTTGGGCATATGGCCAACTAAGAGAACAACTATCTTGGATCAACTATCTTTGGAAACCTGCTAGTCACTTTTAACTCAAACTCAAACTTGGATCAAAGGTTTTTTTTACTACTATCTTCCAATATGAAAAGGATAGAGAAAGGATTTTTGAAAATGAACCATGTTTCTTTCATTTAGAGGGATTTTACCTCTGCTACTCGATGAAGAAATTTAATCCTGACAAAGAAGATTTCATGTATTCCCTAGTCTGGGTTCGCCTCTATTCCATCTCATAAGAATATTGGGAAAAATAAATCTTGGATGGGATAGGCAATATCATGGAACCTATGTCAAATATGCCGAAGCAACCAAGTAAGGCCGCTACACTGCCTATGCTAGAATTTTCATATACATGAATGCTTTTGTTCCCATCCCTGAATCCATTTTTCTAGGTTATCAAGACTCTGACTAGATTTAATCCCTTGACTATGAATTAATCCCCTCTCATTGTAGGTGTTGTCATGAGATTGACGATCTCTTTCGAGATTTCCCCTTCTCAACCCCCCAAAAATATCCAAACCCGAACCTGGAAAAGGAGAAGAGTGATTCACCAAAATCATCTCCAAATGAAGATCTGGTCAAAATCACTTCCGCTCAGGACCTTATGGACCTTCCAAAACCCCTTATCTAAAAAATGACTTAGATATTCTCCAACAATCCAATAACCCATAAATCCTGCGATCCCTCTCCAGTGAGTATCCCTCCTCCAACAATCCAAAAAGTAGGAAATACCCTAATCCCTCTCCAAGTCCAAATGATGCCAAGAAATCTAAAACCTCTACCTCCCCCTCATATATGCCCCCATAGAATATGTTCCCATGTCTCATGAGGGAAAGGATGGTATGGACCTAGAACCAGATGAAATGGAGTTGGATGGTATTGATATGCAAGTAATTGTAGACGCATTTCATAGGAAAGAAAAGACCCTTTAGGAACTTCCTCCTCACCTGGGTTGAATCTGAGTCTAGGCATCCAATCCAACAAGCTAAAGGCTAAGAAAAATCACAAATAGGACAAGAGATGAGACAAAAAATATAACCTGCAACTCTTGTAGGAAACATGTGACATCCTGGTCAATTCAAGGTAGAATGCATTGATCATAGATACATTCCAACCCTCTCCATCTTTCCAATGAAATTTATCTCATGGAATATCACAGGCATAATGGTAATAGCAAGGACAGATTCTCACAAAACAATTTACATTCAGAAGAGTCGGACATTGTTCTCTTGCAAGAAACAAAATGCTTTGGAATTGCATTGTCCCATAATATGAAAAAATGATATTTTCATGGCTATACAATCTAGTATGGGAATGGATGGTGGCCTTGCCATCCTTTGAAATCCTAATATTTTCCTCATAGACAAGTTTTTCTACACAAATTGTAGTATAACGTCTATATTCATACCAATCATAGTGGAATAATTGGGATTCATTACTAATTTTTATGGACCTATGAAACTCAATGAAAGTATTGAATTCCTTGTTTAGCTTCAACACATTTATAATCTTATCAACCAACATCTATGGATCATTGGGTGTTATTTTAACCTCATCACCTCCTTGGAAGGAAAGAGAGGAGGCATAATGCATCTTCATCTCGAAAGTGTGTCCTTCAATGATCTCCTCAGGGACATGAAACTCATTGGCATCGATACCAGCAATGGCCTTTTCACTTAGAATAATTGCATAGGTTGTTTGCAAGATAGATAAGATCTTTGTCTCCAAATCTCTCAAGCTATCGGAGATGCGCATGAATGATACTATCATTTCTGCAACTGGTTCAGACAATTGTCCCATTTGTCTCATCCTAGACATCCAAAGAAATCCCATTAAAAGAACCTTCAGGTTTGAAAATATTTGTCTCTCCCATCCTGACTTCCTCAATAAAATCCACAATTGGTGGAATGAAGATTATATTGACAAAGTTTCCCTTGAGTATCACTTCTAGAATTGACTCAAAAATATTAAATAACACATCAAATTATGGAACAAATTGGTCTTTGAAAACATATTTCAAGACTAAATACATTTGGAATCCAAAATGGAAGATCTCCAACAACAGATCATCCTTCATGGTTGATCAGAAGATCTTACTCATTAGAAAAATGTGTTTTCTTCCCAACTTGAAGAGATACAAAAGCAAGATGAAATATTATGGAAGAAAATGTCATGATTTCAATGGCTCAAGGAGGGAGAATAAAAATCCAAATTATTTCACCATTCCATGGTCCAACAATGTCGCTCCAACCGCATCACCCAAATTACTTCTACTCAAGCTAACAAGATTACTTATCATGATAATATTTAAGAAGAAATAATCTCATTTTATAGGATTCTCTTATTGAACCTCAAACTAACAGATCTACTACTAACCATTCCATTACCAAAAATATTCCCTTTCCCATCTCTGATAAACAAAATTCTATCCTTATGTTCCCCATTTCCCTAGAAGAGGTGGAAGTTACCATCCTCATTTTAGCCCCTAGTAAATCCCCTAGACTTGATAGAATCACTTTAAACTTCTTTCATCATTATTGGCAATTGATCAAGCTTGATATATGGGCTTTTGTGGTGGAATTGCAAAGGATATTTAGTGTCCTTCCTGCTATAAATGAGAACTTCCTCACTCTTCTCCCCAAAGAAGAAACTATGTTTTTCCCTAATAAATTTCTCCCTATAGAATTATATAATGTTAATTACAAAACAGACTCCAAGGTTATAGATTTTCACCTTAAACCCCTTTTACCCCACTTGGTTTCTCCTGAAGAATTTGGCTATGTGGAAGATCATCAAATTCTGCATAGTATCATTCTTCCACATGAAGTCATTCATTCTATAAAAAATACTAGATCACATTATATGCTTATAAAACTCCACATCTGAAAAGATTTTGACCAAATTAGTTGGCAATACCTCATTGAAGTTATTTTTTCCTTTGGCTTCCATAATGATTGGGTTAAATGGAACATGGATTTAACCTCCTATGATTTCTTCTCTCTCTTTATTAATGTTGCTCTCTCTTCCCCTTTTTTTTCCCTTTAGGGGCATCAGTAAAGGTGATCCCCTCTTCCTCTTTTTATTTTTTCTTATGGTTGAAGGACTAGGATGAAGACTCAAAGGAGCTATATATTTTCAAAATATCCAGGGCCTTAAAATGCATCACTTTGATTATCTCCTTTATCGCAATCAGTTTGTTGATGATACCATGCTAATGGGAATCCCCTCTACAAAATAAGCAAGTTTCTTCAAGCAAGTACTCGATGACTTCATGGAAGCCTCTAGCACCTCAATCAATCATCGCAATTCCCAAATATTATTCTTAAACATGCCACTTTATATATAGTTCTACATATCTCATATTCTTTGTTTTTCGAGTTCTTTTCTATCCAAATACCTTGAGGTTCCCTTTCTAGTGGCAACAACTTGCAACACCTCCTGGGAATATTTAATTTATCATATTATCAAAAGGATTTCTAGTTTGAACTTCTTCCCCCTCAATACTATTGGCCTATTTTTTTTCTCAAATCAGTCCTGCAGTCAATCCCTCTATATATTTTCTCTACTCTAGCTTCCCTAAGTGGATCCTCAAAAAGGTTAAATAAATCCAAAGGATTTTTTATGGAAATGTGTTGAATCGTCAAATAAATGATTATTGGTTGCATGGAATCTTGTCTATATTCTTAAACTCAAATGGGGATTAGGGTTTCGAGATCCTGAACTCTTGAGCAACACCTTGGGAGAAAAAACATATTGGTGCTTGATTCAAAACAAAGGGGCTTTGTGGAATAACCTATGGTAAAAAAAATATGTTGAACACATAACCACATTTGAGCTTATACAAATTTCATAAACACACTCTTGATATCTTCTATGGAATACAACTTGGAAAAATATATCCTTGATTCAGATGCATAGCTTTTGGTAGATACAAGATGGTTGCTCTTCCATTTTCTTGAAAGATTCCTGGAAAAAACTTCCCTCCTTGTATTCCAACCCAATTTTTGTGTCTCTCAAGGTCTCCCTTCAAGAAACTCAAGGTGAACAGGTTCAATACTATTGTCTTCCTGAATTGAGCTCTTATGAATGAAGTTCCTGGAACCTAGATCATGATCATATCTGTCTCGAGGATCACTTCTCCTTATCCTCCTTTCTCTCAGATATTAACAACAAGAAAACAAAATTCTCCTTTTAGCTGGATAAGTTAAGATGGGGACATTGTCCAACATGATGCTTCACACTTAAATAATCTTATCATATAGTTTCTCATCATTTTGATATTCCCTTAGATGATATCTGAGAAAAAATCTAGAAGTGGAATCTCTATCCCAAGGTAGTGACCTTTCTTGGCAGGTTACTCATAGGAAAATTCTCACTTGCGATCATATCCTTAGTCAGGGGTTGATTGGCCCGTGTCATTGTGTGGTTTTCCTTCATGAATATGAATCCATGGAACAACTTCTCAATTCTTTCTCCTTCAACAACTTTCTATGGGACTTAGGAGCCATCTCCTTCCACCAAACTAATCATATCAAATATTCTATCTGATTGACTATATCCTCTTGGAACGTCAGTCTCTTTCAAAAATCCATCATGAACCATATCTGGAAGATATTCCTAGGGTATGTTTTATGGGAAACTTGGAATGAAATAAATATATGAATCTTCAAAGATGAGTCTTCCCAACCTTTTCTTATCTAGAACAAGATTAAGTTTGACATCCAGAAAAATAATATCAAATAAAATTGGGATCCTAAAGATATCAATTGAAATGATAAAGAACAACCTATTATTTCCTTTTGGCTCCTTCTCCACCTTCATTCTCCCCATGACCATCCCTTTTCTCCATTTTTCCCTCTTCACCATATACCTAATCCCTATTCCCTCAAGGATTTATCAAGTTGAATTTTGATTGTGTGTCTAAAGATAACCCTAGACCTTCCAGTTATGGAGGGGTACTTTGGGATGAAAAATGAAGAATACTCATAATATAATATGGTCACATTGACATTAGTTCCAACAATGTAGTTAAACTATGGGAAACTATTCAAGAACTGCGCATAGACAATACCTATCATTTCACCAAGCTCATTATCAAGGGGGACTCAAAAATTATCATCCACATGATTTCAAAACTCCAAAATGGATCCCCTCTACCATGATTCTCCACCAAATGGCATATTGAACCTCTCCTAGACCTCCTTCTCTATTCCATCCCTCTCATTTATTCTATCGTTCCCTTTCATGTCAGATGTGAAGAAAAAAATGTTGTTGACCATGTTGTTAATGAAATATTTTCTAAGTCCTCCTTAACTTTGGATTGTGGTTGGGATGAACTCTCTTCTTCCCCCCTAAAGAATTATTTCCTCTATTTAGCTCATGCAGACTTCAACTCCCTAGATGGGGTTCCATCTATCGGCAATGACAAGACATTAGTCGCTAAGACGGTGATCAGAGATGTATAATCTCTTGTACATCTCTGATGCATCGAGGATGCAGTTAGTTATGGATTTGATCAGTTCTTTGAATAGGAGGAAGATATATGGAATGTATATGGACCTACTTTCACAATGATGAATTATCTTTCTCTGCATCAAAACACAGGGTATTGATATTGTTGCACTCTCCAATATTTTTGGTATGATGGCTTTGGGAAGGTTAAATATGCAAACAAATCAATCTTCGACTTTCAATTTTTTTTTTATTTGGTGTATGTTCTAGTATACTTTTATTTTCTCCTATTTTTCTTCTTACCCTATGCCTAAACAACCCTACGTCTAGTTCAATGAAACCTATGACAGTTAGATTTTTACTAGATTTTCTCTCTACATATGTTAACTTACTTTCTCCACAATTGAGTTTCAAGTCCTGCTAAGCCCCAAAATAATATATCATGTCATGTAACCTTGTATGATGGATATCAGACTATTCTATGTTAGAAGAATGGTCCTCAGAGTGAAATAACATGTAATATCAATTCCCTTTCCAATGAGCCCTTCCAATAACATTGTTGGAAAGTGTAGTAATGGAGACCCATCCTCAAAAAGACATACATTATTTCACGCTAATGACTTCGAAGGAGCCTCCCTGGTAGACCTATTTTGATGCATGTAGTTCCACTGCACCATAAAACCTACTTGAGTGTATTTGTCAAACTATTAGTGGTTCCAAGCAACTGTTATACACGATAAATAGTAATGCATAGAAGTGAGTCTCGCATTTTACCGCTAACATTACATGGTGAATAATAATTAATTATGTGACTCGATATTATTTGAATGCCTAAACCTCCTCGTGGGTAACACTCTCTCCAGATAGACACGATTTTTTAGGCTGGAATATTTTTGTCGATACCTATGTTAAGATTAATGTTATTATTCAATTATTTTCAATTTTTTCAATGTATTTCCAAAACAACAACATAAAGAGGGTCACTGAAAGAAACACAATCACAAGGTACACAATATTTTATCCTCAGAAACCCTCAATGGGGAGAAAACCGATCAAAAACTGCCTCAATAATAGATTGCCAATATATTGCCAAGACTAAGACCAAAACTACAAGAATAAACTAGGATTGAGCATGTGCCTCTCTTCTCCTTCCTCCTACAACTGCAACTTCCTTCAAAACATGTGCACTAGATGAGTGAGTGAGTGAATGAAGAAGTGAGGTTCCATCCTCACTTATAAATACTCGTTGATGAGGCACTAGGGTTATGCCTCTTCACTTAGTAGGGCCGACCTCTTCCAATAGTGGTTAAAACTACTTTATAAACCCTAGGGGACAACTTAAAAAATTCCACTATATAAATATGGTTTGACCAATCCACAAAATGGGATTTGGTCTTATACAAGTCTCGACATGATCAATCCACGAAAGTGGATTTGATATATAAGATAATAACTCAAATATAATTAGAATATTCTTCGAACTTACAATATTTCAACACTCCCCCTTAACGAGAAGGGTATTCTATTGACATAACCCAATAAAACATCATCAGGAGGGAGGGAGAGGGAAGCATCATCAACAACATCTACAAGTCATCATATTTTTTTTTCATCATCAATATCATCATCGTTCACAGCATGGATTTGGAGTAGCATCATCATTGAGATGAAGCTGAAACATCAACATCAATTAGCATAAAGCTAGAACAACAATATCACCAAATCGAGATTGCTACACCATCATCAAAAACATGAGGTTGATACAACATCATCAACAACATGAGGTTGAAACAAAAACATCATCATCACAAGGCTAAGACAACAACATCATCATCATATGGAAATAGAATGATGTAGATGCAACAATAACATTTTGTGGTACATTGATAGACCGTCCTTACGGGACCTTCGAGATCTTCCCAAGAATCATAATATTCCATAATATATAAAATCCTAACAAGATACCACGTGGTACTTTTACAGACCGTCCTTACTGGACCTTCAGGATATGCCCATGAATCATAAGGTTCCCTAGGATATAAAATCCTAATGGAGCTATCACTACTGACCATAACTGGCATATAAATTCACATGTACTGTGATAGGGCATCCTTAATGGACCTTCGGGATCTGCCCAGGTATGATCAATCCCCCAGGATATAAAATCCTAATGGAACTACCTATTGTTGGTCAGGATACTATAGTATCATCAACATCACTCCCAGTTTTGAGGGAGGTCCTTTCAAACAACACCAATCTTGTCTCAGAAGTACTCAAACTTCACACGACACAAAGGCTTGGTCAACACATATGCAACCTGCTCATTTATGGCAACATATTGGAGCTTTACAACTCCCCTCTGCACCATATCACAAATGTAGTGATACCATATCACTAGGTGCTTCGACTTATCATGGAACATTGGGTTCTTCGTCATCTTTATGCAACTCTGGTTATCACATAGAATCATGGTCGATTCCATCTCCAGATCGAATAAACCTATAAACAACTTTCGAAGTCATATGGCTTCACAACTGGTGGAACATGCTGCAATATATTATGCTTCTCTCATGTTGAGAGCAATACTAGATTGCTTCCTTCTTTTCCATGAAGTCATGGTTGAACCCACACTGAAACAAAATCCTGAAGTGCTCTTTCTATCTAAAGCACTTCCAGCCCAATCTGAATTAGTATAACCATACATTCTGAATTCATGATCTCTTGTATAACATATACCATAATCCAACGTACCCTTAAGGTATCTCATCACATGCTTTGCAACTACAAGGTGAGCACGTCTAGGCTCCACCAGATACTGACTCAAGGTGTTCAAAACAAAGCATATATCTATCCTGGTATTCTCAGATACATCTACAAACCAATAATCTGTCTGTATAGAGTAGCATCAGTCAACTCTGATGAAGTATCAACCAGGAGCTTCAAATTTTCTTCCATGGGTGTGTTCATGTATTTGCATTCCAACATGTCAAATATCTTCAGTATTTCAATTGCATACTTCCCCTGGTTAAAGAAGATATCCTTTGGACTCTACCAAACTTCAATACCTAATAAATAATGCAACGAGCCCAAGTATTTCATATCAAACTCTACAGGGAGATTTTTCTTACAATATGTGATGATATTTTCTTCTCCTGTTAAGAATAAGACATCCACATACAATAGAAATGTAACTGGCTCATCATTCATAACCTTGAAGTAAAGGTTAGAATCAACTTTACTCTTGCTTAAATCCCAAGCTTGTTAGGAAATTGTCAATTCTACCATACCAATCTCTAGGAGCTTGCTTCAGCCTGTACAAATATTTATTCAACATGAAGAAATGAGTCTTTATATATTCAAATTCAAACCCTTGTGGATTTTCTATATACACTTATTCTTCAATAACACCATTTAAGAAGGTTGTTTTCACATCCATTTGGTGTAATATCCACTTCATTTTGGTTTCAAGAGCTATGATGGTTCTGATAGAATTGTATCCGGTTACAAGAGATAATCTCTCTTCATAATCAATACTTTCCTTTTGAGAAAAACCACGAGCCACAAATATTTCTTTATGTTTTCCAATACTTTCGTTTGTTGTGTGTTTTATCTTGTATATCCACTTTGAGGATACCACGTCTTTGTTGACTGGTCTGAGAACTACTTCCCATACATCATTATTTAAAATGAATTGGTATTCTTTTGTCTTGGAATCCACCCATTATTTCTTGTGAATGGATTCTTCAAGGCAAGTAGGTTCCTTTTCTATGAGATCACACATCAAGTCCATATAGATGAAGAATGGCTTGTGTTTCTTTCTTTTCTCATGGTACCTTTTGGGGCACCATACTTCTCTGCATATTGAATAAGTTCTCTCACCCAGGATGGAGTTCTCTTATGAGAGATCCTCGAAGGTTCTTGAGATTTTATCATATCATGATCTTGTTGAATCTCATCATCAGGGGTAACTATAACTTCCTTCATGGGATCTGCAACTCTGGGACCTACAGGTTCTTCTTCATATACTTCTTCAAGATGGAATTTCCTTGATCTCGTGAGTGTTTCATCTTCATCAAAGGTTACATCTCTATTGATATCAATATGATGGTAACCTGGTATGTAAATATTAAAGTACTTAGAGACCTCATAGTATCCAACAAATATTCCCTTCTTTCCTGAGGGATCCAACTTAGATTTGTTTTCTTTTGGAATGTGTACAAATACTGGACAACGAAATATTTTGAGATGGCTTACTTCATGATTCTTTCCAATGAACATTTCATTGGAGGTTTTGAATCCAAGTACACTATGGGATAATATTTTTTAGACATAAACAATTTTTCTTGTTGCTTCATCCCATAAGTGCATTAGAAGATATTGATCGTGAATCATAGATTTTACTACTTCCATAATTGTTCTATTCTTTCTTTTTTCTAAACCATTTTGTTGAGAATTATAGGGAGTGGTGAGATACCTCTTAATCCCTACCTCTCCGCAAAATATTCCAAATTCATTTGAGGTGTACTCTCCTCCATTATTTGACCCGAGTATCTTTATTTTTCTTTCAGATAGGTTTTCTACCAAGGATTTGAATTCCTTAAACTTTCTGAGTACTTCATCTTTTGATTTCAAGAAATAAACCCAACTCTTACGAGAGTAATCATCAATAAATGATACATAGTATACATACCCACTTAGAGAGGTTGATGGCATTGGACCGCATACATATGAGTGGATGAGTTCCAAGATTCCTTCTTCTTTACTGTCTCTCTTTGGGAAAGGGTTCATTATGTTCTTTCCTTGTGCACATCCCTTGCATACACCTTCATGATCAACCTTAAATTATGTTAAACATGTAACTTCCTTGCTTACATATGGTAAGGCTTTGTAGTTGATGTGAGCTAGTCGTCTATGCCAAAGTTCACAAGGACTTTCTGTAGAGTGAGTTAAGGTTACATCTGAGTTACCTTTTAACTTGTACAAACCTCCTTCTTTTGTTCCAATAACAACTGCATCTTCTATAGTTTTTCCTTTAGGCCACATAAGAACTTCACCATCTATGAATGCAACCCTGAAACCTTTCTTATCTAGGGATAAGATAGAAAGTAAGTTCTTTGTAAAACCTGGTACATAGAGTACATCCTTCATTCTCACCAAAGTTCCTGAATCTAGTTTGTAGGTGGATTCTCCCATTCCTTTCATAGGGTGCTGATAATCATATCCAAGTGAAACTTTCCGGGGAAATTCCTTTTTTGTAAGGATAGAAAGAATGTATTTCTGACCTATCATGTGCTTAGAGGCACCACTATCTATGAGCCAAGTATCATCTCCAAGTGTCACAGATCTTGAGAGGGCGGAAAACAAAACACAATATTCAATTTCTTCTTTAGTCACCTTCTTGGGTGGCTCATCATATTCAGTTGCATGGGAATGATGTATTTTTTTATTTCTCTTCTTGTATTCTTCCTTTCTATTAGGCAATTCTTAACAATGTATCCAATCTTATCACAATGATAACATTCATAAGAGGAGAAGTCTTTTCACATTCTTTGACCCTTCTAATATTTATGGAATCTCTTTGGAGGGTGAGATTATTTGTGAAAATGGATCTTCTTTTGGAAATGAGACCTTTTATTTCCTCCTTTAGCATGAGCAGCTAGAGTTTTATCTTCATCCCTTAATATTACGGCTTCTTGGTTGGACACTCTTGCTTCTTCTTGAACACATTCTTCCCATAGATTGTCAAATTGGAGTTTCTCTTTTCTTGCACAGATAGTTTGGATGAAGGAATCCCAAGGTCTTCATTTAAGTTGTCTCCAGTTGCTTCTAAATGTTCCTTGAATTGACAAACCTGAGAGAAATAGTCTCGAACTGGTTCTCCTTTCTGCATCTTTGTATTCTTGAGTTGGGTTCTCAGATGCATCTTCTAGTTGATGTTCTTTACTTCATACATTATGGTTATGGAATCAAACACATCTTTTGGATTATTCTTAGGATACACTTGAGGGATCAAGTTGTCTTTAATGGAATCTACAATTATTCTTTTGGCCCTAATCATATCCTTCTTGTACTTCTCTTTGGTTGCTTCTTCTTCAAGTTTCGGTACATTTTGTTTTATGAATTTTGAAAGGTAATTTTCTTCAAGAATGAGTCCAATTATGTAATGCCAGTCACATAAATTTTCCACACCTTCTAACTTGTCAATAAGCTTGTTTCTTGCAGACATCTTGACATGGAGCTAGGAAAATGACTAGAAAATTAAATTTCTTAGAAAATGAATCTCAACTTACCAAGAGATGCGATGGGCTGAGGAAAATTGGTTGGAGCTGACTGTTTTAGAAAATTCTAAGTTTTACCCCTTGAAGCTGGACCTACACACTTATGGACTGGTACTTCTGGTACTGGTTCTGGTTTCCTAGTTTCCTAGTTTTCTAGTACCAGTAAAAACTAGGGTTTGACTTTCCAGAGATTTTGGCCACTGAAAAGGTGCACTCAAGCTTCCAAAGGATGTGCTAGGGTAGGGTGCACTTCCCTAGATAGTTTTTGGTCAAAAATCCCTCTTCAGTAAAAAGCCCTAATTTCCTTGCATGAAAACAATGACATTTTTAGATACCCAGTGAAAGGTGATCTATTCAATCAAGCTCTGTACCATGTTAATATTAATGTTGTTATTAGGTTATTTTCAATTTTTTCAATGTATTTCCAAAACAACAACATAAAGATGATCATTGAAAGAAACAAAATCACAAGGTACACAACATTTTATCCTAGGAAAATCTCATGGGGGAGAAAACCAAGAAAATAATTCCTCAATAATAGATTGCCAACAGATTGCCAAGACTAATATGAAAAATACAAGAATAAACTAGGACTGAGCATGCGCCTCTCTTCTACTTCCTCTTGCAACTGCAACTTCCTCCAAAAGATGTGCACTAGATGACTGAGTGAGTGAATGACCAAGTGAGGCACCATCCTCACTTATAAATACTCATAGAGGAGGTGTTAGGGTTATGTCTCTTCACTTAGTAGGGATTACTTCTTCCAAGAGTGGTTAAAACCACTTTATAAACCCTAGGGGTCAACTTTACAAATACCACTATATAAATATGCTTTTACCAATCCACAAAAGGGGATTTGGTCTTATACAAGTTCTAGCATGATCAATCCACAAAAGGAGATTTGATCTATAATATAATAACTCAAATATAATTAGAATATTCTTCGAAGTTACAATATTTCAACAACCTCTACATCAGAACTTAGAGAAAATGAAACCTTCTCTTCCCAATGGAAATTCTCACTGATAACACATTCAAAAGGCCTTCTATCAAAGTCATATTTTTAGAATAACTCTCCTCTAGGATACACGCCCTTTCCTATAGTTTGTTAAATGAACAACATAGAATGAAAAATATTCACATGATTTATAACATCTCTTCCCTGACACATTTCCCAATGAAAAAATAAAATATTCCCTTGACACATTCCCATCAAAATGAAAAACAACCATGTACATTCTCCTGTTTGCTGGCATCCCCTTATGATAGCATTATCAAGGGGATTTTCACGTTTTATCTCCCAATATATATAGATCTAATACACAAATATCAAGTGATTTGCATCTCCAAAAGGCATTAATATCAACACAATCCCTCACCAAGACACAACTTATCTTCCACTAAGCATTACAAAAGGTTGGGGATAATTATGAGTAGATGAAATATTTTTACCCTAAGTGACGACTCATTTGTATTCTTCAAACTTGTAAAAGTTGTGTTGCGAATACAATGATTTCAAGCTAACCTCATACTTCTTCATAATCATAGAACAACAGGTATGTCGGTAAATTGGTTTCCATTATTTGTATTGTTGTATTAAGATAGCATACTTATGTGAGTTTTCCTTTATCGTAGAAAGTCAAAACAACACTATGTCTCATCCACATTCCAGGAGAGGAAATAACCCTGTGGTAAAGTTACCAATGATCATAGTCAATTCAAGTGACATCCTAGAAAGAAACACCAATTACCACAATGGGGTGACCCAATTTCCCAGTATGAAGAAATATATAGAATCTTCAATGTTGGAGAGTTCTTTCCTGGGAATGAGGACTTGGAAGTTTACTAGAATATTTAGAAAAGTTTCATTCTACCTTATAGTTTCCCACGTGATGTTTTTCCCTTACAATGACGTATAAATATGGTGTCTATCATATCTTGACAAGGAGATAACTACAATCACATTCAAAACAAAGCTACACATAGACTCTCTAAGGCCAGAAGGCATCAAAATCCAATACCACCTTCCAAGACCTAGGGTATCCTTAATTCATCCACTTTTTAGGAAATTCGACAAGGATGACAACGATTTTGAAGATCTGATGGAAGATTGGTGGTGTAATGAAGAACAAAAGGTCAATCCAAGAGAGTGTTTGATCCCTTCCCAAGATCTCTATAAACTATACAGAATGTTGAATAACATGATCTGTGGATTATATGGTGAGGCAAAGAGCACCCACTTTTAGATGGAATGGTTGTTGATGGGATATATATTAGTCAAGAATGGGAAAGTATTCAACTGGGTAGACATACTGGTTTTTAAAATCATCCATAAATTCAAAGAAGTACCAAGTATGAAAAAACTTATCTTCTGCATGTCATCATACCTCATAGATGCCATATTTTTTACAACACAATTTTGTGCTTTTGGATGGAACTAGACCCTAGTCAGCCACCTATCAATGTCTATTTTTTTGAGTTATGGGATGCCAATTATAAGAAGTAAATTTATGACATATGTGACTATTTCCTTTCTCCTCTCCACACAATAAGTTTTGGGTACACACCCTATATATTATCACATTAATCGATGGACACCTTGAAAGACATTGCAAACTGGTATATGGGAAAGTATTATACCTATATCACAATCTATGAGAACTTTGAAGACCCACATCTCCTATCTAAATATGTTCTCGATAGGCTGCTAATTCAATAGATCGTTTACCAAACTATAGAAACTTCCATGACCTCTTTCCTTTTAGGTAACAACAAGAAACTCTAGCCCACATTCTCTATCAACATAGGAAGGTGCATATTATTAAATGGCCCTCATGCTAGGAAAGAATATGAATCCCCGACAAAGATTTTCTTGGGTATATGAGAACCCATAGGGCATAACCCAAGAGAAATAACATTGAATCATGTCAAGGATGTTGGCATTGCTCACCCTGTATTCCATGTATTGAACTATGTGGAGGATATTTTCAAGGGGGTTTTATTTTTCAAAGAAGTACTACATAGGTTGCTAGATGATATGGCAAAATAAAATATTATGATGGAGGAAGAGGAGAAGAGGAAAATAACTCAGGAACAATTCCTATTGATTCTAGAGAAGAACCAAGAAAAAATATAAGAAAAGGAACAAGAAGAAAAAGGAAAGATAGAGGAAAGACACCAAAATGTATTGGAGGTAGAAGCAGAGTACCAAAGAAAACTTACAAAGTTAGAGAAGAAGAGGAAGAGAGGATAAGATAGGATCAAAGGTAAGAACAAATATGATGACAAGAATAAACCCATGGTGATCAAAATGGATGAACCCTACAAAATATTTCTCATGAGAGGAACAAAAGGGAAGAAAATGAAGCAAAGGATCAACAAGATGCACTACAGAAGAAGAACATAGAGGAGGAGAGATAGAGACTGGATGTAGAAGCAGAGAAAAGAAAAATGAAACAAGAGGGAAAACAACAAAAGGTTGTTGAGGATGAAGAAAATAAGAAGTCCAATGAAAAACAAGAAACAAAAAGGAAGAAGAGAGTGGATCAGGCCAAAAAAAAACCAGCTACCCAAAGCATAGGAATAATTTACATATATCATCAACAATGTACCCCTTTAATGGAAACACCAATTAATTTCACCTTATCCTCACAGGTGCTAAAATTAGATGTGGACCTAGCGGAAATGAGAGAATATTACTACAATGAAAAAAGAAGAGTAAATAAGAGGTCAAGCAAAATGAAAATATGAGATACACCTCTCAACCACGAATCGACTAAAATAACTATTGAATGGAGTGTAGGGTCATAACCCAAAGAGAATTCCACCCATACCTCATCTTTTGCTCATGAATTTGCAGGAGAAAATGCAATGTCAATGTATGATTGGTTGTTGCATTGGACACAACACAACCATAATTCCTAAATTGGAGAGACCACTAAATACAAAAATATATGACATCACTATTGAATTTGAAAAGGCGGCTAGAATTGCAGAGAATATCCACAAAGAGGAAATGGAAATGTTTTGACAAATCCAAAAGGATGAAATGAATGAATAAAGTCCACGCCACTGAAAATATGCATAAAGAAGAACTATATTCCCTCAAGTTGGCACATTCTAAAGACAAAGAACATGTGTAAAACAAATACACACAAGAGTTGACCAGCTTGCAATTAGAATGCGTGGAGGCCAACAAGTTCATTAAATAGCGGGAGAATAAAATTCAAGGGATGGAACAAGACAAAGAAAGACTTGATAAGACCCTAGAAAAAATTAAAATAAGAAATATCATCCTAGAATCCTTTAAAGCAGAAGCCACAATTGTTAGTAAAGAGCTAAAATCAAAGGAGAATAAATGTTTTTTTATATTAAATCACATCCAAAAGAATATTGATGATCATGCATGGATTCAACACCGGATGGAGGAGATATGAGATAAATATCAAAAGGCTCAAGATTCCTCCGATATAATTGTGGATTGGGAGAGTTTGTACAAGAAGCGACCAGATACCCTGTCACTCTATACCACTTGATAGAAAATAAAAGATCAAGTATTGTTTGATAAATGGAAGAACCTACTAAAAGACATCTGAAGTATTCAAATTACAATGATAAATGCATAAAATAGGTTATGGAATCCTTCCGATGAGATCCTAGAGGAATTCAAAATTAAATAATGCTCCTAGAGTTTGAAGACATAATGTGTAGTCCTCATATAGACCTTTCCAATGAGCTACCATGCACCTAAAATAGAGATCGTATGCTAAAGTTACGACCTTGGGAAGTTGATGTACTAACTTACCCAAGCAGGGCCCACATAACTTTTGATGCTTCATCTCCTAGGGTTAGGTTTTTGGATGTCTAGGGTTTTGGCATTCACTTTTATTGTAAAAAGGTTTCCAGAGTCTCATTGCACTCATCTTCTTTTGAATGAGCTCTGTCGTCACATTTCTTATTAGAGATAATCCCCCACCATTCTAGCAAGGTTGTTTTTAGTCTGCATTTTACAATTTCATCATATTTATTTATTGAATAGAAGCCAATTTTATTGTATATCTGTTATTGTTCCTTGTGTCTCTATGTTAATAATAATAATAATCTGTGTTCATTTGTTCTTCTCTCAAAATCTGGATCAAAGAGAGAACCAATTTCACTAGCACACAATCCAGGAAGTATTGATCTAGTGTAAAGATATGAAATGAGAATATGTTACATGCGAATTGATAACGATTTTATAACAATTTCCTCACCTTCATCCTTGATGATAATGTTGCTTTTGAAAAGGGAGGGAATGTGAGGGTCCTACCCTAACTCCCTTACTTAGATACCTTATTATTGTAGGAGGAAACCTTCCTTGCATAAGGCCCATTAAATAGTTAATTAATAGTCACTCATTGTAAAAATAAGTCCTTTTTATTAATAAGGCCCAAATTAGTTGGTCGGGCCTCATTATAAGGGGCCCATAGGTAGTTAATATTCTCTATGGATAACTATATATTGAGTAGAAGGTTATGCTTTGCTTGGTCAATAATTTGTATTATGTTTGGAGCATTCCTCTTGGAGGTTGCCCCCTTGAAGAGGCAAGTGAACATAGATCTCTATTTTTTCTTATCAAAGAGATATTTCTTAGTGTTTATCTCTCTTTTCTCCTGTGTTCTTGGGTTTTGCACTATATTTTATTTGAATTCTCTAAAGTCTCGGGGTTAAGTACACTACAATGATGATTGATTCTAACTAATGATGATGAGGAGATGTCGAGTTTAACGTGTAGGATATCTATGATCAAGAATAAATCCCCATCCACTATAATTTTACATGGTATTATTTGGAGAGAAAATTTAGTCCTTGGAGTTCTTTTAAACTTTAAACTTCATTATTTGTGGCCATTGCATGACCAAATCTGAATCTTAATATATGATGTCTTCCGATGTCTATGATGAACACCCCCAATGCCAACTCTCGCACTTTTGTCGCCCCTACATTTTTATAGTCCTTATTATGAATGTTGTTGAATGATATATTTAATTCCTATCCAAAATGGTTTTTTATCCAAACAAACATCTTTAACATGAAGTAAATCTTGAATGTGGAAACTATACTCTCATCTAATGCATATAAATTGTAAATAATGTGTGCAACCAAAATTAATAGATATTTCACCAATTCCCTTCCCTCTTGGACAATGTCCAATGCAACATAAATTCCATATTTATAAACCATTAACAAATATATAGTTGCATGGAAAACCCTCCTAAAACAAATATTATAAAATATATTATCTAATTTAAAATAACTTTATTTTACTCCATATAAAAACAAATTTCCATACACTTATTAAATTCACAACCAACATGGTATTCTTTAAATGATTTATCCCCATAAATATGTCCATTCATGTCCATTCGTGAATTTTGAGATGATATGAACACACCCCTATTGCCGAAATCCTATTCTACACATCTTTACATCATACTCTGCTCTCCCATCACAATTCCGTGTCTTATGAAGGCCATAAGAATTAAACTCACATATCTTCTCCAAAATTTCATAAGAGCCTAAAGCAATAAATCATCTTATCTGAAATCTATTTCTTCGCTACTCAATAAGCCCAACGATGCCTTCTCTTTCAACTTGTCAAATCTTGATTTTTCTTGTAAACCGTCTCTCAAAGGGTTCCCCAAAAAATAATGCTTTCTCTTGAACTTATTGCATCATGATTTTTCTTGTAAACCGTCCCTCAAAGGATTCCCCAAAAAATAATGCCTTCTCTTGAACTTATTGCATCATGATTTCCCATGGAGGACATCTTTGAAAGGTTTTGCTTCCCTTTGTAATTCGTTTGATGATGTGTTGCGTTGAACGTACCTTAGTGATGTTGATATACTACCTCAAAATTCATTAGTGGTTTAACATTTGGTGGGTGGAAATATATTTTAATGCATTCGTACATATATCTTTCTTTGCATATACCATTATACGATACTTTCGCCTTAGATCCATCATTTTGTCCACGATATGGACACATGATAAGTGAAACAAATACTATTCACTATTAAATATCTAAAATTCATGCTCAGAAATACAACTCAAATATAAGGTTGGTGGATGTACACAAAGTGTTGTTATTAAGAATGACATGTTCACGATTATGCACTTTAATCTATCCATTCATGTTGTTTGAAGAAGATATTTGATAATAAAATTTAATAATTTTATTATTTATGAGAGGGAAATATTGAGTCATCATTGCAATAAGGAGAACAATATGTGATGGGAGAGAAGAGAAATATGGATAACACTTGTACTTATTTATGTAGGAAGGGAAAAAATGTACTCTAAAAACAGAGTGGAAAAAAATGTACAATAAAAAAAAACGAGTAAAATATAGTGTAAAATCAATGTAATTTGAGAGTGATGTATATGTAAATATATAGAATTTCATTGTTCTTAACAAATTAAGATACTAAATATCTTACCCAGTACAACAACATTCATTAAATTTATTTTGATTAACTTGCTAAAATATCTTTAAGAAGCTATGTAGTTGTTCATGCAGATGAAGGAAAGTAAAGAGATGCAAATAATTGTTGCGTAGGTGAGTGTAGGTCATTAATTTCATAGACTAATCATCAAGCTTATTAGTTTCAACACTCTCCCTTAAGTTTAACTTCACTAAATGGATAATAATGACATATTGTATGGTTGTGGTGACACTTTGGGATCACTAGATTGAAGTGATAGCTAAGGTATCACCCAAGTGATGGTTGGAGTCGATGAGTCCTAGTCCTCTCTTAGTTGTTCAATATTCTCATTTGGCAATGCTTTTATGAATATGTCTACAAGATGCTCCTCTAACCTGCAAAATTCAACATTTATTTCTCCAACCTCAACAAATTCTCTTATGAAATGGTATCGTATGAATATGGATTTTATATGTCTATGGAAAATTGGACTCCTTGATAGAGCTATAGAGGATTTATTAGTGAAAAATATTGTTGTTCCTTTGTGTTCCTTTTGATTCAAATCTAATAGTATCATCATTAACCACTTATGTAACAATTTTCTATGTTTGTTCTCATGTGCTAAACTTTTGTGGTGGAAAGTGACACAATGGGATGTTTCTTTAAAGCCCATGAAATAGCTCTTGAACCAATATGGAACATGGAACTAAATGTGCTCTTTTCACCATGTATGTTTCCTCCCCAATCATTATTAGTGTAGCCAACTAAATCAAAGTTGTTTGATGTAATATACAAGACTCCAAGGATTTTGGTATCATTGATAGATCTTAAAATTTTCTTCATACTTGCTAGTGTGCTTCCTTGGAGTCTCCATAAATCTATATGTTAGATTGAGTGCATACATTATATTATGTCTTGTTTTTAGATACATAAGACTTCCAATCACAGTTTTCTAAAATGTTGGATCAACATTGCTATTGCATTCATCTTTGCTTAGCTTCAGGCTTATTATCGCTGACATTGGTGCTATATTTATATCCAGCATCCTAAATCACTTCAAAATATCCCCTACATACTTGGATATTTTGAATTCTTATATGATGAGTTGATCTTTTCTATAATAAGTAGATACTTAATATTTCACCTTGATTATTGAAGTTGATGTAGAGTGTTAACTATTTTTATTTTTATTAAAACAATTTCTCAACCAATATGATTCAATGCAACTATACCAAGTCCTGAGCACTTTCTTGGGTCTATACAATGCATTCTCTAGCTTATCCAGTTTCTTTTCAAATCTTGAAATCTCAAAACCTAGGGATTGTTCAACATAATACACATCTTGGATTTGTTTATTGTCACCTTGTTGTTGTGATTGTGATTAGTACTTTATTGTTATTTCTCATTCCAAGCTCAAAAATGCTAGAAAACATTTGTTTCTTTCCACTCATGTGGTTTCTACAGCCATCTTTTTTCTAAATTATAAATGATAAACATATTACCCTTATTTTCACTTCTAATTTCTTTTCCTTTAATCAAATTTTCATTTTATTTATACATATCATAATTGTTTCCTACATTATGTCCAACTTTTCTATAGTAGTGACATGAGACCTTGGATTTGACATATCTCTGTAAAAAAATTCCATGTGAATTACCAGTGCTCCTTCCTCTTCCACGTGATTCTGAAAAAATGTTTCGTCCTTTTTGATGATTATTATTGAAGCTTCCACTTCCACTACCTTTAACTACACATGTATTGCTACATAATCTACCTCTACCTTTGACTAAGACATGAGATGTAAAAGCTTGCTTAGAAGATGAGCCACTTGAGATATTCACCCTTTTTTGGTGGATGGGCAGGGAATTCATAATATCATAAAGAGACATCTAAGTTAAATCCTTTGACTCTTTATTGTTACAACAATAGGATCAAATCTAAGAGGAATGTTTCTCACAGTTCTTTGTATAATTTTTTAATCCTCAAGAGTGTTTTCATTAGTTTTAATTTGATTAACCAAAAATATGGTGCAACTAAAACAATCATTCACATTCACTGCATCACACTCCATTTGCGAATATTCAATATACCTTCTTAACAATTGTAACTTGACCAACTTTAATTTTCTATTACCTTTGTATTTGTTTTGCAAATTCTCTTATGTAGCTGCTGCTATCCTTATGGAGTCTCTCATTTCCATTCATATACAAAAAAGAGATATGGAATCTCTCTTCTTATTCTCCTTAGTACTTTTTTCTCAACTTGAATGAGTGTGTTTAACGCAGCCTGATCTGTAGGATCAAGGAAACCATTTTCAAACGCTTCCAAACTCTTCCAAACTTTTGAGAGGAGAAAATGATTTTCATCTTAATACACCATAGATCATTATTCTTCCCATCAAACCAAACTAAGATACTTGATTCCACCTCCTACCTCTACTAACCATCTCAAAGTACCACAAAGAAAAACACCAAAAACCTCTTAAAACAAACTCTTATTCTGTAGGAAGCAAACACAGTGTTCAATAAAAACAGAGTAAAACAGAACAGAATATTATGAAGTTGTTATATATGCAAATGATCAAAGATTTCTCATACAATCAGCATTGTTGCACATTCTTTTCTTTTTTTTGTCTAATAATATTACTTTTATTTTATAGATAAATACAACTTCACTATTCATAACTAACTACACTGCTAAATATCTTACCCACATTTATTCGATTTATTTTGAATAACTTTCTACAATATCTTTGAGATACTACGCAAACCACATTGATTAGATTTCGTTTGAATAGCTTGCTAAAATATCTTTAGAAGGCTGCGCAGCTGTCCCTGGTAGACGAGGGAAGGCGAGAGACGCTGTGCAGCTGGGTAGTTGAATGAGGTAATTAATTCCAGACACTGTTCGTCAAGCTTATTCAAAGCTTATTCATTTGACAGTATTGCAATTTCAACAATTAATTAAGGTTATTAATTCCAGAGTCTGATCATCGACCTTATTAATTTCAAAGTATTGCAAAGAGATACTGTGCAGCTGGATAGTTGAGTGCAGGTCATTAATTTCACAGAATGCTCATCAAGCTTATTAATTTCAACAATTAATTTTAAGTATTGCAATTTCAACAAATAATTTCTCATTATTGCAGATTCGGTTCGGACATTAATCTCTCATGAGTGAGACTAACATTTAAAAAAACTGCGCCAGCAGAATTGGAGATCAGAGAGATCAGAGAAATCTGAGGTACAAATTGTCTTTGTGTCCTAATGGAAAGAATAGAAGACAACGCAAGAGCTTGAAATTTACAGCGTCGACTAAATTCTACTGATGTGAAGAAAATTGAATAAAATAATTACATTCATGGTTTCTTTATTGTTCATAAATATGATCCACTGTCCTCCCAAGACGTCGAATGCGGACTGCGAATGAAGCACTCATCTTCTTCATCCATGTTCCATAATACATCCGAATAATCCGAATAATCATTCAGGTGACACTCGTTATCGGAGAAGGTCTCCGGTGAAGCTACCATATAGGAGAAAGATGGTGGTATTTTTCCATCTTCAGTGGCGCCGTACGCAAATGACTCAGAAGATATCACAGTTGCAATCATAGAGCGCACTGAAAAGTTGTAGAGCAAGGTCTTCTCAAACAGGTTGTCTAATCCTTCGCAATGTTCCTGCAAAGCTAACCTTCGTTGCTCATCTTCATTGATTGGAGACGAACCATGAATTTCTACCTGCAATACATAGCCGTAATTTCCTTCAATAACCGAAATTGCCTGTGCCCAGATATCATCTTGCAGATATGGGGTTTTGTTTGCCTGAACCTCTATCTCCTCAGTATTTTGCCTCGGGAAGCTACTCGAAGGTTCTTCTCTGTCTGGTTCACACAGTATTTGAGATGAACTAGTGAGGCAATAAGGGCCCTTTGAGCGGTCAAAATCTTTTCGGTTGTTCGCATCCATTCCGCTGCTGCCACTCTCGGCCCGTAGATTAATTTTTTTCTTGATACGAGTTCTCCAGCAATTCTTGATTTCGTTGTCCGTCCTTCCTGGTAAACTCTGTGCAATGCGAGACCACCTRCAGATTTGAAATTGCATATACTTAGAAAGACCTCTACTGAATATCACATCGACTGTACATATTGCTTTTTATAAGTATATATACTAAACCTGTTTCCCCATCGGCCATGGAGTTCGATAATCAAACGCTCTTCTTCGGAAGTGATCTTGCCGCGTTTGAGATCAGGCCGTAGACAGTTATTCCACCTTAGCCTGCAGCTCTTGCCAGTTCTCTTGAGCCCTGCACAATACATAAATTTCAAGTTTCTACTGACAAAATATAAAAGCTCGCGGTTGAATTAATTTCTGTGCTTCCTGTAATCGGCCATGACATGAATAAATTGTTATCCCAAGCAATAATAAGCAAAAAAACTCAAAATTCTCCCCTGTAGAAGGCAATATTTGTATAGGCATTCAGTAATCCATAAACCTATTCAGAGATCTTGACTCCTACATACCTGATGCTTTCGCGAGAAAATTCCAGCGCCCTTCCCCGTGTAAACTTATATACCTAACAAGCTTCATGTCCTCTTCCATAGTCCACGGACCCTTCCTCGTCTTGGTTTTCTCCTCATCCGCAGAAGCCGCCCAGCAAATTCTGTTCTCCATTAAATTAGCCAACAAGTCGACAGCTTCTTCAATTCTATTCTCAATACGCCCAGTAGACTCTGTCGATCAATACGTGTCTATGTTATAAGATATCAAAAAATTTCCCCTTGTAGAAAGCCGGGCATTAGAATGTCTCGACGAGGATGTTGTCTCACTATTTATAGCCGGCGGCCGCTGCAGTTCGGGATTTCTAGCACGTGACTTTCCTGGTTCATGATTTGGAAGATCGAAATTGGTCGCATCCAGTGCCAGAGAGACAGAGTAAAGGACATGAAAATATCTGCTCTGCACAAAAGCTAAATAAATATCTATTCCCAGAAAAACTTGATACGCGTTGAATTACTATTTCCACCATATTGCACGAAAAATGCGCAAAACACTTGAAAAGCCGGAAAGGGAAAAGGGACCACCATATATATCATTTAGATTCGAAAGACCGACATATCAGTTCAGACAGCGATGGAAAATCTTTGTTTTGCAACTGCCAGCGGAACACCTTGCACGGATAGTCGTAACCATGGGATTATATTACTGAGAACTCCAAAAACTGGCCGCGATGTGGTTGCAGGTAATTGGCTGATGGGAAATGAACTAGTTCTTATGAATTATCGCCGCGCAGACTTTACTTAAACAAGCCGCGTGGACAGTTCCCTTTGGTTTTTATAAAGCGGGCATCACTTTGTGACGGTTGTAGAAATAGAGGTCTGGACCAGGGCTCTTTTCTTGCGTGCGACAGGCGCACCGACGGTCGTCAGGATTATTTTAAGGTATGGACGGAAGCATGCTGCTTTGGAATCATGTTCTTAAATAATACATGCACTATAGGTCATGCAAAGTAATGCTATCCCGTCTGCTATTTCGTCACAGTTTTTCTTTTGAAGACAAATCAAACTTCTGTGAACCTAATAAAATAAAAAGCGTTGGAAAATGGAGGCACCATAACTTTAAATAGGAAATTATTAATATAAGAGAATCATTTTGTTAAATACTATGGAAAATCTGCAAGATATCAATTCCAAAAAGATCATTGGGGAAATTGTCAGGGGGGATTTCCACAATTGATCTTTGAGACGCCTGAGCAAGCAACGAAAGCTCAACCACCCGAAGAAATCGTATTGGATAATTATTTATTAAAACATGAAGTTCATCAACGGCACATGTGACGTCTGTATACACACATCCAGCACTTTCTCATCCCAACTATCTATATATCCAAATTACACCAATAATATTGTTTTGGGAAATAAGAGTTGGCCACGCATGCTTTTCCTTCTAGATAAAAAAAAGCTTCCACCCATATATATTTACTCAAATGCTTTCATATCCCAGGGTAACTAATATATCAATAAAAATGTAACATGTAAATAATATAACCAGGGCTACAATTGATTAGTTGCGGATGTTTCACATGAAGAACGTATCTTCTCATGTTGCATCTTTTATTGAGAACTTCTTTCACTTCATGAGGTACTTAGTAATTACTCAATTTCTTAGTTGCATGATCCATGTTTCAAGGTTTCTTTTAGATTTTAGTATGATTATCCCTTTCTTCTTAATTAATGGAAAAAAATTTTAAGTTGTGATTTAGTTGTCAATTATTTTCTTTAAACAAAAAACGTGGAAGACCAAATGAATACATGAAGATCAGGGTAAATCTAGTTCATAAGCCATATTGCCAATCATCTGCATCATCTTATAGGGACCATAACATTTGGGTGACAATTTATTTTTCTTCTTTTGTTGCTTGAGGGACATTTATTTCATGAAGCTTCAAACATGACTAGCCAACCACTTACAAATATCTTTCACTGCAATGTTGATCAACTTGTTGATTCATCCTATTTTGTACTATAACCAAGTTGTCCTTAAATAGTGGCACAAACTCCTATTGGTTTTCTATGTGATCCTCCAGTGCTTGAACCTTAACTTTCCCTCTCAAGGGTGATGTGACTAATGGAGGATGATACCCATAGAGTGCCATAAATTGGGACATTTTGGATGAAGTGTGGACGGAAGTGTTTACCGCTATTCTACTAAGGGACTGTTTGATATTCTTATCGGATGCAAAGCGATGGAGATAATTCTAGACACTTATTCACAATATTATTTTTTCGATCGAATTGGGGATGATAAGATGAGATATGAGCCTCTTGAGTACCCAAACAAGAAAATTGGGTAGTAAAAAATTAGTCATGGAAATTGGACCTTTATGACTTATAAAAACCTTCGGGTTTCCATGTAGCTTTAAATTATTTCAATGAATAATGCAACTCTTGTACTTACTTTAAAAGGATGCTCGAAAGAGAGAAAAAGTGGCATACTTTGTGGGCTGATACACCATTACCATGATAACATTCTTTATTTTATAATTTTACAAACTGATAAAAAAATATTTGCAACCTCTTTTTAGTGGTAGCTTGGTATCGATAACAGTTCTAGAAGACCCAAGTTCTTCATAGTCTCTCCTTTGTTATGTTGGAAAACTAAACATTCTGCCACAAAATTTTGAACATCAATTTTAAGACATTCCTAGAAAAAAATCTTCTTGATAATGTGGTAAGTTTTAAAAAATCTTGAATGTCCCCCTATAAGAAATGTGTGTTCCAAAATTACCTTATGTTTGAGATGGGAACTCTTAAAATAGTATACGGAATATTTATACGAGAGTGGATCATTCTTCCAAACTAATTTATCTTATGCACTAAGGTCCTATTGTAGTTTTTGAATGATCTTCGATGCCTTTTGGTCATGTTACCACTCTATCATTGCTT
>JASDQU010241371.1:45692-56685 GCA_032191745.1 Picea mariana
ATGGCAAAAATTTCTTCTTGTTTCCTTGAAAGTGCATCCATCACCACATTTTGTTTGCATTTTTTGTATATGATTTCAAAGGCATAATCTAGCATATTTGTATCCCATTTTTGTTTCTCTTCTAAAGGTTGTATTTGTTCTAAGAAGTATTTTAGACTATCATGATCTATTTTACCTTGACGCGTCTTCCTATTAGGAAAGTGGACCATTTCTTAACTACATGTAGTATGGCCAACATTTCTTTATCGTAAATGGGTTTGAGTAAGTTCCTTCCTTTAAGTTGGTGGATTTTGAAAGTAGGTGGCCTTCCTTCTTGCATTTGAACTACACCAATTCCCTGTACCAAAGCATCATGCTCCACATTAAATTTGTGTGGCCATCACAAGAGTTCTATGCATAACCCGCTTAAGTTATTCAAAATATTGTGTTGCCTCTTTATTCCAAGAAAACACATACTTTATTAATAATGTTGTTAGAGGTGTTTCTATTCGATCATAGTTCTTGAAAAATTTGAGGTTATATCCAATCAATTGTATGAATCCTTTAAGATTCTTGAAAAATTTAGGATTAGCCATTCCACTGTGGATTTAATTTTCTTAGGGTCCACTTTGACGTCCTCATAAAATACAATATTACCCAAATATTCATTTTTTTCTCCTCTATTATTGTTAATACCATGTAAACATGTTGTACATACTCTTCCAAATATTTTTTTTAGATTAGTATATCATCAAAAAATACTAACAAAATTTTTCTAAGGATTTGAAAATAGAATTAATCAAGTCTTGAAATGTGGAAGACACATTAGTAAATCCAAACAACATCAACAAAAACTCATAGTGACCTAAATGTGTTTTAAAGGATGTTTTGGTGATGTCTTCTTCCATTATTCTAATTTGATGATATCTAGAACAAAGACCCAACTTGGTAAAAAATTCACTCCCTACAATTCATCTAATAATTTATCAATGATGGGACTAAGAATTTATCTGTAAAGTTGATCTTGTTGAGATCTTTATAATATGGTCACATGCGCTATGAAACATCCTTTTTTGTAAATTATCACCACTTGTAAAGAGAAAACACTTTGACTAGTTTAAATGATGCTAGCATGTAACATTTCTTGAAACATATACTCAACCTCACTCATTTGGGCATATATGTGTAACGTGTAATGTTAGGTAATACACTTTCCAATTGCAAGGGACTAACATGATATTATTCTTCAGTAGGTGATCCAAAATAGATCCAAATAGTCTCTCATAATTTAAAGTTTGTAATAAAATTTAATTTTCAAAGTTTGGATTAAAAATCCTAAAGCAAAATCCATGGAAAATGAAAAGACTTATCCTATTCCAACCAGCCCTATTAAAAAATAATGATGTTAGAATCAAATGACAAAGAAGAGGAGAGAAAGAGGGCTTGAGAGGAAATGGAGAAGAAGGGAAGTATCCAAAAATTAAGTACTCAAAAGAAGAAATTTTCTCAAAGATAGAAGGTTGTCTCTGACACATACATCTGCAATTTTTCAAAAGAGTAAGAATGAATTAAATATTTTATTGAGAATGGATAACGCACCCTTGTAACTATTTCTTGACCTTAATAAAAATCCCCACTAATTGTTAGTTTTCTTGTTTCGGTTTCTAAGGTAAATATATGTCTTTATGGTATATCTAAATTTTCATGTGTATGCGACTAAGCTCTTTAACATCTAGTGTAACTATTTCTTGACCTTAATAAAAATCCCCACTAATTGTTAGTTTTCTTGTTTCGGTTTCTAAGGTAAATATATGTCTTTATGGTATATCTAAATTTTCATGTGTATGCGACTAAGCTCTTTAACATCTAGTGGTTATGTTTTTTGTTCTAGTTATTATATGGGATTGATTGGTAGTTTTCATCTTGTATTTTATTCATTGTTATTTCGATATCTTCATGTCATTAATATATATACATGCATGTATCATTTAGTGCGTCATATGAGTGAGTGGAGTGTTGGGATCTCTATCATTGCTTTTTATCAATTGGTAGATATTTTGTTAATGAATACATCTTTAAAATAAGAAAAGTTTATTTTTAAAATAAGAAAAGTTTATTTTTATTTGGCTAAAAAAATGGTTGGAATTTCAAACGAGGCATTGTAGCCAGTTAACAAAAAATAATTGAAGAGGGATGAGCTTAACCTATTTGTTACTACAAAAACCTCATTTTTTCTTTTTTCCATAGAAGATCAATGTTGTTGATATGGGAGGGCCATAGGTATACTATTTATGGATGATATTGGTATAAAAAAAAAAACCTCATTTTTTCTTTTTTCCATAAAAGATCAATGTTGTTGATATGGGAGGGCCATACGTATACTATTTATGGATGATATTGGTATAAAAAAAGGTTGAATGCATAGCTATGAAGTAGTTGTAACACTTTGAGGAGAAGTATACCCATCATGGGTAAGTCATTAAGAAGACATGGGTCAAAAGGGATAAGAGGCTTCAATTTGTGGATGCAAGGGGAGAATTGGCACTTGAAAAATATGATATCATAGTTGGAAAAGGATCTTGAGACATTGTACAAGTTTTAGGTGGTTTTCCAGGAGACCAAGGAAGTACAAACACTTTCCATTGCATTGTAGAAGCCAAAACCTTGACCAAGATAAGCATAAAAAGTTCATTGTTCATGGACCTTTCTCAAGAATCATTTGGTTATTTTGAAAACAATTCTAGAGGCATGGATTACAAACTCATGAGGAAAAATGGCTACAATGACGAAGGGCTAAGTAAGAGATGCCAAAGGATTGTAAGCCCCTTTTTAGTTAACATACATTCAAGCATAAAAGCCTAGGTATTGGTGGACAAGAGAGAGTGAGAGATTATCACTCAACTTAGGCAAGGACCACCAATAAAATCTTTATCAAGGAAAGAGGGACCGAAGAAGAGGCCATTTCAATTGAAGAAAAGGTAGCTAAAAATGAAGTGGCCACCACACAATTATAATTTTCTTGAGAAGCTTGAATGGGGGAATAAAAGGGGTGCCTCCACTACCAAATCTACACTGAAACTTTGGGGACCAAGCAAATAAGATTAAAATCACAAGGACATGCAAAAAACAAAGAGGTATGTCAAGGCATATTTTATTCATTTCTTTTATAAGAAGTGTAACATCCCGCTCTACTTAGGACATGTTATCAACTTATTCTTTGAGGACACTTGAATGCAAGTGATCCGGTTGTAGTACATGGTTATTTGTTTCGATTATGGATTTTATGATGATGTTGATGGGTTGTGATTTATTATCATTTGATATATATATGTATTGACAAATGTTATTGACGAGTTTACATGAGTTTGCATGACACATGCTAGATTGTGGACGGTGATAGCATCAATGGACCTCCTTGCACTCCAGATTGAGTCAGGGACTGAATTGTGTTTTTTTTTAGTATTTTATTTTACGCATGTGTTGTATAATTAATTTAGTTGGTTATGTATATGGATCAGTGACAGTGTTTTTTCAATGGATGCAGGTTGACAATGCTTGCTAATCTGACTCACATAAGGAGTAAAGAGACCATGTATAGAAACCAGATATTGAGGGAGAGGTGTGGCAGCGTCCCTGTCACAGCCTAATAGAACTTTCACCATGGCTCAAATTGTAGGTTAATGATTGCTTAGATCGAGAGGTCTATGATGTTATGAGGGAAGACTGAGATAGTCGCTCATGAATTTTCTAAGGGGTGCATAATAAGTCAGAGTCCTTATTCCTTAGAATCTCTTAGTCTCTCACAAGATTGCATGAATGGAGTGTTGACTCCAAAGATTGGACAACTACCAAAACCAGTCAGAGGTGAGTGGCACCCTTGGAGCATGGAGGTGCGTCTTGAAGGGCACATCGTGGAAATAAAACTTGAGTCATTAAATCTAGGTGGCCTAGAAAACATTGAAAGAATAATTATAAACCTTGAAAATCTTTAGACCTTGAGTAAAATAAAAATAAGGAATTGATATAATGTACCTGTGCAAGAAAATACCAAAATTGAATTTTAAAATAAGAAATGAATAAAGCATGAGAGAATACGTGTACACATAGAATGATATCTAAAGTCTAGCTACCACTAGTCTAAGTAAGAGAAGACTCTTATTTTAACTCTAACTCAAATTTAGTAAGGAGTAAGTCATTAAATGAGAAGACTCTTATTTTAACTCTAACTCAGATTTAGTAAGGAGTGAGTCATTAAATGAGAATAGGGGTAATAAAGAGACAACGAAGAGCAATTTAAGGAGCATTTTTGGGAAAGTTGAGAGAAAATGACTTTTAATTAAAATAAAATATATAATTACTTGTGACAAGTGTGAGGATGAGTAATCCTAATTTATTTAATTAAAAAGAAAATTAATTGTGCAAGTGAGGATGTATCAGTGATGAAATTCCAATAAAGAAAATGGTCTAGATTGGAAAGGAGATCACAGTGATTAGTTATGCTGCCAAATTATTTTTGAGTGGTTTTACTTGTGAGAGTTGGGATACCAAGCTTGAGATAGAGTGATGGATTTAACTTGCGAGGAAAGCTCGGAGCTAGAGTATATTTGGTTTTGTGTATGTGACCCTTTTGCACACAAAATCAAAGATACTCTAGCTCCGAGCTTTCCTCGCAAGTTAAATCCACCACTCTATTTCAAGCTTTGCGGCTTAGGAGAACTAAGGGAGAAGAAGAGTACCCTAGCGTTGGTTGGGAGGCACCGGTGAAGTCTCTTCTATTAACAAGTGGGAATATAGAAGGAGCGTAAATTCCGGAAGAATATTTCCAAGTTCCATCTCTGAGGCTTATGGTATTCTTATTGAAATTCGTAGTTAATCTACAAGTATTTTCTGTTAATTGTGACAATTGCATTTTCAAATTTAAGTATTGGAATTCTCTGTTTAAAATTGTGAAACATTCTCTCTCAATTATCAAGATATATCTAGATTGTGGACGGTTGAATAATTACGAAGGACACAGGTGTATGTGATTCGTTTTTACTTATTGATCATTCCTGACTGAAGTGTGAGGATACATTGTTGTATTACTTTTAAAAGAATTACTGAATATCCAACGTGATCCTTACTTTCTGTTGCATTCAACGATATATGTGTACCAGACAATTCTCGAATGAATGGATCTGCATCGTAATGATCTATTAAATCAATTTAAATTTAGAGCATCCATTTGCTTCTGAGAAAATTCTTCCTACGCCATAAACAGTGGAGCGACCTTTAAACAGAAATTTATGTCGTGTGTTTGACTTACCGAATGAACGCATCCTTGTTCGTGGCTTGGTGCTTGCGTGCAAAGCTTGAGATGTGGCACTTGGTCTTCGAATCCATGTCCAGTTTTGGTTAGGATATGGACCCTTTCCTTCAGTATGACTGTTGTCAACCTTCAATTCATACCCACAACTCGAGAGTTCGTTGCTCATTCCATCTAATACACTCTGAAAATTTTAACGATTTTATTGTGATCGTGAGAGAAAGTGAATTGCTTCCCAAATTCAGAAGTTTCATTTACTTAAAATTTTAAATGTCGAATCCTGTAATCTTTTGGGTGCTGAATCTCGTTTACTTGTATTTTTTATGGATCCCTTGAAATTTTTACAATTCCGTGAATATAACACTTACGCGCTCTATAAATTAATTATGCTGTGTGTTGAGGACTTGATGACCTTCCCGGGTGCGTTTCGATTTTGGGTATAGACTCTTTTTCTTTTCGTTGCTTTCCAGCTTTAGTGGATGTTCTCTCCCGTCGCCCTTGAATCTGGATCCCGATTGTGGGTTGTCATGATCCACAGTAGAAATCCTTGTCGGGCTCGAAGTTAAGTTACTTAGCGTTCAGGCAAGGCGAACCTCACTTGAAGTTTAGACTGCTGCCAACCCCATTTGCAAATTTTACCTTAGAATCTTAGTCGTTGCTTTCTAAGAACTTAATCAATGATATCATTTCGAATGTCGTCGAATGTTGAACTAATCGTTCTCTGTTGTTAATTATCGTTCTTCCTAAAAGTCTTACCTAGTTTTGGAAACCATTTCTCACTGACCGTTAAGGGTAAATAAAATTTTATCAGAGATTGATGCCAGATCAAGAGCGGGATCAGTTTATGAAATAATTGATTGTGGAAATCTGATTCAGTGACCAGTTCCTGAATCCAAATATTTGGGCGAAGATGAATTATCGCGTAGGTTTCCCTTCCTAACATTTTGTTCTGAGATTTTACTGTAACCTTTATTTGCTTAAGTGATTGTGGTAAACAATAAATATCTAACGTCTGCTATCTTAGTAATCTGAAGTTTTAATTATTGACACTCTTAATACTACTGTAGTTGACTCTTCGGGAGCAACGACTTCTCGTTAATTGATTGGATTGTTTGTAACTTGTATCTTTGCACCACTTGGCATATTGGGAAATAGTTAACTTATCGATGCGCTTACTCCTTTACCTTGGTAAATAGTTCTCTCAATTGTATTGGTTACAGGTAGGCTAGTAGTTATTGTACTATGCCACTTGGTTATAATCATAACTTGGAAAAATATGCAGAATATATATTGGGTTACCATACATCAATTTATTAAGAATGAATATAGAAGTTGATAGATTAATAAAATATGGTGGAAGATAATGCTATTGAGATAATTGTGAATAATATGCGTTACTATATATAGAATCCATAAAGAAACATATCTTACATACGTTATGAAAAGACTTAAATAATATATTATGAATTGGGTTATTGAATGAGTGGGAAGATAAGTTGACTCCCCTAATAGGATATATGTCTAGTATTTAAGACAATTAAGCGAACTCTTAAATTACCAAAGTTAGAATTTCCAATGAATTTTTGGGTGTTTAATCCTTAGTCTTACACCTTGATGAAGTAGACTAATCATTAAATCCTTAGTGTGTTTTTACTTGGCCCTACTTGGTTGGACTTAGCTTATAGAGGGATGTGTCAATTAAATTGATATATGTTAATTTTAGTTGGACTATTGTTGGAATGTTTCATAGATGCTATTTGTGTCAGTTAAATTGATATATGTTAAGTGTAGTTGGACTATTGTTGGAATGTTTCATGGGTGGTATTTGTGTCAATTAAATTGATATATGTTATGTGTAGTTGGACGATTGTGGGATATTTCATATGTAGTCCTTGCGTGAATTAAATTGATATATGTTATTTGTAATTGGACTATTCTTGGAATGTTTCATAGGTGGTATTTTGGTTCCTTGGAATTGGTGATGTTGAATATAAATGTATCGTTACCTCTTATCATTGTCTTGTTATTACATCTAAATTTGTTGTCATAGTAAGTTAATTGAATTTCCTGATACAATTGTGATAACAAATAAAGTAGAAATTTTATCAAGGAATGCTACCTCCTGAATTCGTTTACCTTGTGATGTGTACAGAGGGGATGTTATAAGATTTTAMTTTGTATTAAAAGAATTTATGAAGGATATTTTTTTGGAATTGGTCACGATTAACGAATTATGGTTGTGGTTAAGGGAACTAGATATCTCTTTGTTCTTCAGAATAGTCGCYAGTCTCAATACCTTAAATGGTCAAAATCAATTGGATGAATCCTGGACTTGAGCRCTGATTATGTGTCTTGGAGGTCCTAATCTTGCAGGGTAGGTTGGGTGGGAAGTTATTTATGTTATCTCTRCGTGTTATATTTGTTGAATATTAGTGATGTGGCTTCTAGTGGATTGTGATGAGATTGATTTTTATGTTGTGATGTTCTCACTTGTCKTGTGTTTTCATGTTCTTAAATATTTGTTTTTTTTTACTACTCATCTCTTTGTACTCACTTTTGTTGTCGTAACGATGGGTTCGTTACAAGAAGAAAAATCCCAAGGCTAATATTTGTTGATTGTTTATCAAAAAGAGGATGCCGAGTATCCAATGAAGTAACATGAACTTTTTTCAACACTACGAATTGAGTACATATTGGCAAGACAAGTGATGGGGGATTCCTCTGGAGTTCCATCCTAGGATTTGTAATTTCAAAAAAACAAAGTTGGACAGTCAAAGGTAAGGGGGAGGGAGGAGTAGCCATCTTCCATGAACCTATAGTAGAAAAAATATTCATCTTCACCGATGAAGTGGATAATAGGTTTATGCCAAAGAAAATTCCTATTCAACTCTTATCTTCCATTCTATAGTGAAGGCACACCTTCTTTGAGATATGTTAAATAACGGTGTACAGAGACGACTTTGTGGGGTTTTTCAAGATTCCATAACAACCTAGAGACAAATCTAATCTGTGGTAGTTGAGGAGGAAACCATGCAACCAAAGAGAAGAATAGGAAGATAAATAATTGAGCTGGATATTTTTAGCACAAAATTTCTTTGAATGGGGAGGTGTGATCTAAAATAGATCCAAATAGTTTCTTTCTGTTTAATATTTGTAATAAATTTAATTTTGGCCTTCTGGTTGGCCCTATTAAAGAACAATGTTGTTGAAATTGAAGGAAAAAGAAGAGGATAACATAAATATTGAGGGAAATTGAAGAGGAAGGGTGGTGGTAGAAAATGAAGGACTTCAAAGAAGAAACCAACTTAAAGATAGAGTGTTTCATGTGAGMCAAATCCATCTACAATTTTTCTAGTGAGTAAGAATGCATTGGATCTATGATTTAGAATGAATAACTCACCTTCATAACTATTTCCTAATTTGTTTTCCCATTTGGTTTTTTAGGATAAAATCTACGTTTTTATGGTGTGTTTAAATGATATGTGTGTGATTGAGCACTTTATTCTATGGTATTACAATTTTTATTTTTATTATTATTTTAGTTTGATTGGTCATTTCCATCATTTTCTTTATTGGATTTTGGTTTCGACATCTTCATTTCATTGCAAACTAAATAGATTGGAAGCTACATCAAATACGAATACATGAATTGGAATAGACGGATAACCCTACAACAATATAAAAGTCCATTTATAAATGCATGCTTCCACACAAACCAACAACACAAATGTTCCATTCACGAAAAACCATTTCCCTTTAATTAATGTATTGGTGAGTTTTGTTGTTGGGTAAACCATTGACTACAACCCAACCTAGACCTCAAGAGGCATTTTCCCTTACGATGGGATAATATATAGTACAATCAACACTCTCTTTCAGCAAAATCACCATGTAACCATATTTCCCATAGTCTAATCATCCCCTTGTTTATTTTTTGAGGGCCAATTAATAACCTCAAACATGCACTCTAATATTTATCTTAGAGTGCTTGAATACACCCATTTAAACCAAATATCAATGCTACCTTTCGCCCATATTTGATATGAGTTAATTAAGTTAGTAATAATTGAATCCAACTTCCTTAAACCCTGCATATTACTTAGAATAGCCAATAACTCTCCCTTGGGCTTGTGAATGTTGGTTTAGGGTCCTTTTGCATTATACACCTAGGAATTTTAACCACAACCATTGTTGATTAGGCATATGTTACAATGTTTCCCTATTTATTGGAAATGGTATAAATTACCAAAAAACCCCATGCATACATGTGTGTTGAAGTTTTGTAATAACTTGACATTGCTCCTTTGGCTATTATACGTTGGAGTGATTTTATTTGCAATCCACTATCTTCACGATAACTCAATCACATAGTTGGATTGTCCAAGTTATGACTTTGGCATGCTCCAACAATTAGGAATTCTATAATTAAAGTGAAGTTTCAAGTTTTGATATTGCGTTGAATTTGAATTTGTAGAAACCAACAAATAAATTTTCAAATATATCATTGAATGGATGATGAGTTAGTGGAGTGTGAGGATTCTAATCATTATTTGTTATCAATGAGAAAATATTTTATTAATGAATATATATTGGAAACAAAGTTTTAGTGTGGTGTAGACTCGTTTGAGCTAGCTACATATTTTATGTCTAGTAATTTTGAACTAAGCATTGTAACTAGTTAAGAAACAACAATTGAAAATGCATGATCTTAGCCTTGTAATTGTAGAGAATCAATTTATTTTTATTTATGAAGAACATATGTATTGATGAAGACTCCATTTATTTTTATTTGTGAATAACATATGTATTAATGAGATGGGTTAGCCATATATCTACTATTTATGCATCAATAGGTGGAATACCTTTGGGCATATTTACAAATTCCTTGGAATGCTTGTCCATAACTCTTTGGAATTTGAATGGAATGGAGGGTGTATATCTTGAAATTATAGCGAGCATAGTTGTGAAATTATACCAATGTGTATCATTTTTAATAAGTTTTTCATGATGGTAGAGATTATCACTTGAAATTGTTTCTCTCAGATATCTCTGAGTACAAATTCCTTTCCTTCTAAATAAAATCTCATGAAATGTTCCTAAACATTAAGAGTCATCGTTCACAATTATTGTAACAATTAGACCTTGTAACAATTAGACCCATAATACAATATCAACACCTTACACTTAGATTACAATTATTGGGCTATCAAATAAATACTCCCTTATACTAATCTGAATAGAATGTCACTTCCCTAAATATTTAACTTTAATTTATCCAAGAGCTTGCAGAGGGAAATAATGGCGACAACTATAACAACCCCTTTGTTACAACAATGAACAATGATGTACAAAAGGTAAATTTTTTTTAAAGAATTAAGAAATTAACGTCAACACATAATTCATAGAAACGTAATCAACACTACCTCATAATTAAAAGCATGACAAGAGACATGTCATCGAAATAAATAATGACACAATCCAACACATTAACATAAATAACAATGACACATGTTCAATCCATAAACATAAATAGCGATGCAATTCAACACATCACCATCATCCGAAGAAAAATATAAATAATCATCAACCAGATGCTGAATATAAAATAACTACCCTCCCAACCTATCATGCATGGTTAGGACCTCCAAAACACATAAGAAACGTTGAAGCCCAGGATTCATCTGATTGATTTTGACCATTTAAGGTCTT
>JASDQU010241371.1:56735-69211 GCA_032191745.1 Picea mariana
TAGAAACCAACAAATAAATTTTCAAATATATCATTGAATGGATGATGAGTTAGTGGAGTGTGAGGATTCTAATCATTATTTGTTATCAATGAGAAAATATTTTATTAATGAATATATATTGGAAACAAAGTTTTAGTGTGGTGTAGACTCGTTTGAGCTAGCTACATATTTTATGATTTTATGTCTAGTAATTTTGAACTAAGCATTGTAACTAGTAACTAGTTAAGAAACAACAATTGAAAATGCATGATCTTAGCCTTGTAATTGTAGAGACTCAATTTATTTTTATTTATGAAGAACATATGTATTGATGAAGACTCCATTTATTTTTATTTGTGAAGAACATATGTATTAATGAGATGGGTTAGCCATATATCTACTATTTATGCATCAATAGGTGGAATACCTTTGGGCATATTTACAAATTCTTTGGAATGCTTGTCCATAACTCTTTGGAATTTGAATGGAATGGAGGGTGTATATCTTGAAATTATAGCGAGCATAGTTGTGAAATTATACCAATGTGTATCGTTTTTAATAAGTTTTTCATGATGGTAGAGATTATCACTTGAAATTGTTTCTCTCAGATATCTCTGAGTACAAATTCCTTTCCTTTTAAATAAAATCTCATGAAATGTTCCTAAACATTAAGAGTCATCGTTCACAATTATTGTAACAATTAGACCCATAATACAATATCAACACCTTACACTTAGATTACAATTATTGGGCTATCAAATAAATACTCCCTTATACTAATCTGAATAGAATGTCACTTCCCTAAATATTTAACTCTAATTTATCCAAGAGCTTGCAGAGGGAAATAATGGCGACAACTATAACAACCCCTTTGTTACAACAATGAACAATGATGTACAAAAGGTAAAATTTTTTTAAAGAATTAGGAAATTAACGTCAACACATAATTCATAGAAACGTAATCAACACTACCTCATAATTAAAAGCATGACAAGAGACATGTCATCGAAATAAATAATGACACAATCCAACACATTAACATAAATAACAATGACACATGTTTAATCCATAAACATAAATAGCAATGCAATTCAACACATCACCATCATCCGAAGAAAAATATAAATAATCATCAACCAGACGCTGAATATAAAATAACTACCCTCCCAACCTATCATGCATGGTTAGGACCTCCAAAACACATAAGAAACGTTGAAGCCCAGGATTCATCTGATTGATTTTGACCATTTAAGGTCTTAGGGCTGGTGACTGTTCTGAGGAACAAGGAGATGTCTAAATCCTGCTAATCCAATCAAGCCGACAATAAACTAAATCAATCAATAAATCTTAATAATCAATTAATCATGGCACAAGAGAAATCATCAACTTTATTTTCATGGCACGTGAGTAATCTACTTACATAACTCAACATACATCAACACTAATTTCAAGACGCAAGATTAGGAAAATTCATAATCGATCATACATCTAGATTTAATACCTGGCACAAAGAAATCAACCACTCAATCATTTATTCATTAACATTATTCCAAGGTGCAAATAGATCTAATCACTTAATCATCTATACATCAACATTTCCCATATTGCAAGGAAGGATAATCACTTAATAACTTATTCATTAACATTATTAGTGGCGAAGAGTAAATTAATTACTAAAAAAATCATACATCCACTTTATTTAATGGTGCAACACAATTACAAGAATCATAAGAGGCTATCAGTTGTAATTAATAATCTAACAACGGGTATAGTTCCTTCTAATTAATAAAATCGCTAAATCATTTATTCATAACTCTAACACCATGTCCATGACATTTCTTAACTGGTAAAGGTTTGAGTCGTCATTCCATAAATATAAGGCAACATTCAACATACATAACATGATTACTTGATCTCCTTAAGCCTCAATCTATAATGTAGCCTTTAAATTGAAACTTGAATGCTTAAAGAGTATCAATAACTTCTTTTACCAAAGGGTTATCCTAGGTCAGGTGGATGCTAAAAATATAAATCATTGTCCCTAAAGGAGTTTCCCTCACCAAAATTTTGACCAATTTATTTTCGAGGTCTTAATTTCCACTATACAAAGTTTAAATCTTATTACTACAAAGTTTAAATCTTATTACTCCCAATTTTTAGTCCCCACTAAAAATATTTAAAACTTGTTACTTTCAAATTTTAGTCCCCACTATAATTACTTCGAACTCATTACTTCCCATTTTAGTTCCCACTATAAAATAAATAAATAAAAGGGCTAATTACTCCCGAAACTTTGATTCCCACTAAATTTATTTTAAAACCTTAGGTTAAATTTTCCATTCCTCTCGTCAGAGCCTTGAGAAATCAAGGAGAAATCATGAAGAGAAGCGAAATCGCCGACTTCATAGAGACGACTGGGGTAAAAGTTTCAATACGAAAGGAAAAGAAAAACCATTGATCAAGATATGGTCAAAAGGGTAACCCAAGTACTTCCTGAAACAAAAGGCACCCAAAGTGATGCTGCGTCTAAATCAATGTTGTAAATGTACACTGGCATAGGACTAAAAGCCATGGTTGGTTCGACGTATTAGACGGACTCCAGCCTACTCGACACCAGTCTACCTAGCAACTGAAGCGCATGGCGAACTTGGGTTTATGGCTCTCAATCTGTCTCAAATGTTTTATTTAACGGGCGTTTCTCCTACCTATGTTGTTGGCTATGAACATAGATAAATAACTGTTTAAAATGATTCTTCAATAAAAACTAGATAAACTCAAACTAGATCAATTGGAACTTGAACAAGCTATCCTACCTTTGGATTTTCCTTTGTTCTAGTTGTCAGTTCAAAGTAAACATCATCTTGGTAAAGTATTGAAACTACGAGTGCTTTTCAACAAGGTACCCCACTTTAATATGGATCTACCACTGATGCGAGGTCAAGTCAACTCAACAGGGCAATGGAATGTGATTTCCTCTAAAACCCTTAAGCATGAAGACGAAGGGTACAATCCTTGCTATTAACATTCCGCGCATTGTGTACTAGGATTGGTTCTATACCAAATGATTTAAGGAGGAAAACTCTCAGTCGACGGTCTCAGTTTTACACATAAATTTTTACAGTGACCACAAAATTTCGAGATCTATGAATTCGTAAAATTGACAGTGACCAAGGTTTTTCGAATTTTGAATTTCACAAGGATTCCACTCGCCCATACTAACTAGTTTCCATTTATGTAAAGAATCAACATCGATCGCACCAAACCTCACCATTTAGAGTTCAAAGGATACCTATCTTTTGAATGGTATAATAAAATATAGTGACCCTATAACCCCCAAAATGTTGGGCCTTCCATTAAGTTTCGTTGATACCATAAGAAGATTAAAATTCAATTTTTCAATTCGTTTATATTGAGATGAAAATCAATTCCAAAAAACACTAATGAACTTGCAGCGATCAAGGATTGTGGAATTTGTTGAAAATTTAAAATGACAAAGATCTTTAACTTTCTGAAAAAAAAAATCAGAGTTATAAGCGATGGGGAAAACCATGTATATTCTAATTACATTTTACAGATATATAAATACCAGAACCAATGTCAATTTAACGAAATTTTAAAATCTTGTACATCTTAAACCTTATACAATTACAATTCCCAATCAAATATCATAGCCGATGATGAAGATGAACCTGTAGATGATGTTCGGTAACTGGCGTTCCTTTCGACCTCCCGCTTGCTAACTGTAGAGACTTCACTGGTACCTCCCAGCCAACGTTAGGGGTACTCTTCTCCTCCTTATCCACTCAAGCCGCAAAGGGGCCATGCAAACACACAACCAAAAATCCTTTATCTTCCAACTCGCCTGGAAAGGTAGAGCCTCCACTCTCTCTCAAGATGGGTATCCCAACTCTCACAAGTAAAACTAGTCAAAATTATGCAGCATAACTTTACCCATAACCCGTGTGATCCATTTCTCATCTCAGCCATTTGTTTTATAGATTTTTCCCATAACTCATCCCCACGTGCACAATTAATTCACTTTTAAACTAAAATAATTTAGAATTATCTCCCCCTTACACTTGTCACCCTTTTCCCAATTTGCACAATTAAATCTACATTTTATTTTAATAAAACTCAAATTCTCTCACCCTTCTTAAAAGTGTTCATTGAATCACTCTTAGTTGTCTCTTTATTCCCCTTACTCCCAATTAATGACTAACGAATTACTAAATATGAGTTGAGTTAAAATAGGAATCTTCTCCTAGTTAGACTAGTGTTAACTAGACTCTAGATTCCTTTCTAGGCCTACCCATTCTTTTAGCTTTATTCCATTCTTACCATAAATTCCAATTTTGTAATTTCTTGCACATAGGTGTATTAAATCAATCTTTAGGTTTATTTTATTTTCCTTGATTTCCTAAATTGATTTACTTCATCCTCTMATTATTTAATTTATAATTTAGATTTTAGTTTTCTTACTAACTTAGACTTAAGATTAATTAAATTTTATTTGCAAAGGCTTAGACTCTTATAAGGATTATAATTAATAAAGTAAATCCTTAATTAATTAATTAATTGATTGATCCAGATTTTACAAGGTTAATTATTCGTTCAGGGTTTTCTAGGCCACCTAGATTCATTGACTTAAATTGTATTTACATGATATTCCCTTTAAGACGCACTATTTGCTCCAAGGTTGCCACTCGCCTTTGATTCAAATATTTAATTACGCGATTGCCCTTCAAGACGCACTCTGTGCTCAAAGGGTGGCACTCGCCTTTCACTAGTTTTTGTAGTTTTCCAACCCTTGGAGTCAACACTCCATTCGGGCAAACTTGTGAGAGACTAAGGGATTCTAAGGAATAAGTACCATGTCTTATTGCATGCCCCTTAGAAATAATCGTGAGCGACTGTCTCAGTCTTCCCCTCACGACATCATGGACCTATTGAACTAGGTAATCATTAACGTAGAATTCGAACCACAACAAGAGTGTTAGTAGGCTAGGACAGGGATGCTTCCACACCTCTCCCTCAATATCTGGTCTATGTGCATGGCCCCTTTACTCCTTATGTGAGTCAGATTAGAAAGCAATCCCCAGCCTTCAATAAATGGGGGTTTTCGTGACGACGACAACACTGCAAAGTTCATAAATTTTCATAGGATGCTCATATTACTATCACATCAATGCCATTGGATAAATCATTTTAAGAGATTTCATTTGATATATTATATGTTGTGTCTCCAATGGGTATTAGCTCTCAAATACTCATGGGAATTCTACGAAATTTTGAAGCCATTGAGCACCAATTGTAAGAGGGTCTACAAGATATTAGTGACAATTATCATAATATTCAAAGGACCTTGGCTAGCATGCAGGAGATATATCTTATGGAAGATATTAGGGATGAATATAATCAAGAAGTATATGTGTGGTATTATTTTGAGGCCGATTGTGATGATTGATATATGGATAGTTATCATTTTTGGGATGACAACCACTTCCATATTTTATTTGATGACTCTACTCCACCTTCTGTAGAGAACATTAATGTAACAAATCAAGATCCAATTATGATTACTAGTATCCATCCTGCATATTCTACAGTGGTATTATGCCCTCCAGATTCAACTACGACCCTTCCCCACTATGTGGATGGATCAGCTTATTTGGATCCACATGACAGGTGTCAATCTTTGGAGAATCATTTTGAGTTGGTTATTGGGTTCTGATATCTTCCACATGGAGTTCACATGAGAACTTGGACTTGGGACCTTGTTTTGCAATGGCAGTTGGACTACTTCAGCATGGTATCTTTCATTTCTCCATGGGACCCTATTTCTCTAGTCTACTCCAGCACTATGGTCCACACTTATCCATTGGACCCTAGTATATGGTTGTACATCAAGACTTGATGACAACAATTTCATAAGGGGGATGGAATGTTAGGTAGTTAGAGAGGTAATCGGGGCCCCTGAGGGTCCATAATGATAATAGTAAAAGCCATTCAATGTAAGGTGGACTAGGTTCACTATAGTATTAAATAAGGTCCTCGATGGTAGTTAGATATAATAAATGTAAGAGGAATTCTTAGAAGGTTCTACTTCTAGAAGGTTCCTCTTCTAGAATGTTCTTAGGTGGTTGGTAGCACTATATAAAGGGGTTCAAGCAATTTAATAATATATGAATAGAAGTATTGTATCATGAGCGATAACTCAACATGAGGATGCCCCTTGAAGAGGAAAGTGAATAGGAGAGGATCCCTTTCATAATAAGATCCATTGTATGGAGTTTCCCTACCTCAAGGGTTTTTAATTATCAAGTGGATATTTATTTTATATTTCTTTGTGGATCTATTGTGGTATTTATGTATTTAGACTTTGGTACTTAACATATGGGATGTTCAAGTTCAACTCATTGGGTGTGTTTATTTAGGTGAGTGTAGTTGTGTTTGAGGCTACAACGTTGTTATTGATCCATATATTGCTTACGTCAAATGGAATCACTTTGAATCCCAATACTTCATTGTATTATGTTTCCCCATGCTGCCTTGTGTTCTTAACTATTCCCTGGTTGTTTGTTGGTTTCTAGTGCTCAAGGAAAGTTCCACCTTCCATTTGGACTATTTCATATTTGGCACAAACTTCTTCTATGCCTTTGCCCTTAACCTTGCAGTTTTGCTTTCCATCATAAATAATTCATCTTTCACAATGAATGTTGTTGGTGTTGTAAATGATTGGCTTCTCATTGCTTTGAAGGAGACCACAGTTCAATTCTCCTGGTAAACAAAATATATGAAGTCTAAATGTTTTATTTTCGAGGCTCATAGGAAGATTGTTTATTTTGCTCATTTATTTTTTTTAGAGGTTATTGGCCAAGTTTTCGCCATATATCTGAAGAGAAGTCTTGATTTTCCAATTTTTTTTAGGAGTTGTGAAGAGAATTCCACTCCCTTTCAGTTGAGTGGTTGCACACCATAATGATTTTTTTAATTCAAATTGTTTTTCTCATCATGAGCTCAATGAAAATATATTGAATCCTCTATTATAAATGGGTACCTAACATGGCTTGGTTTGTCAAGACTCAAATTGAATATTATTGTCCATGATGACTATCTATGGTACCTGTCATTCTCCACCTTTGAGTAGTGGATTCTGTGTCACCCATGCATACCTTTTCCATGTACTGCCTCATTTATCAATCTCTTGGAGTTTGCCACTTTGGAGTGTTTCTTCCTTAGGTTGTTTTTCATCGTTGTCGCCTTTATCTCATACTCCATTCTTTAGTCATTAGTTGTGACATCCATTTCCATCATCTTTTCCACTCATTTCAACATTCTGGGGGAATGTTGTGCAATGCTTCTTTAGGTGAATCTTCATGCTTCATTGTTTTTGTTCGACATCAACTATTTTTAAGAGTGATCATAGTATCGAGCACCATTCCTATTTTGAATCAGTGGTTGCAGCAGCTTGTGACCCATGCACTCTAGTGATATGGATTGACACCTATAAGGACACTCATTTTATGATTTTTTTTTTCCATTGTACATGAGTACCTCATCTGTATTTCTGAGTCGACACTTATTTTAGAGGACCAGTCTCTTTCCTTCAGGAGTTTGAAATTTGGATTTCCACATGGATCTTTGATGACGTTGACGGATTTGGGTTAATTTTCCCTCTTTAGAGTTTTGGACATACTTCCTATTAGGAGTTTTCAATATCCACAGGGCTCATTGATCCTTTGATGGTTGATGGGTTTTCTTTGTTCAAAGCTTTTGTTTTCGTTATTCACCAACACCTATTTTTTGAAGCATTTATCTGATGGTTGTCAGTGTTTTCCATTCTCCCGCCCCTACAACCAATCCTTTTCTTCTTCATAATTCAACCATGTTCTTTAAGGCTACTTGGCCCTCTTCTTTAGAGTTTGGTCATACTTCCTAATTGGAACTTTCTACCTCCGCAAGACTCATGCTCATGGTTTTCAATGCATCTTTTTGAGATCTTCTTTAGTTTCATATCCAATGTCATTTTCAACACTTGTATTTTCCCATCTTTTGGAGAGAATCTTTTTCATGTGGGTTTTTCTCCTTTTCTCTAGTTATGAGAGTTTGTACATGGATACCTTATCATGCTTCATTGACATGACACATATTTGTTCTTCTTTATTCCTCCCTACACTTATCTTATGGAAGGGTGTTGGTGTGTTTGTTTACATTATATCTATTTCTAAACAAGACACTAATCTTAGATGTGCATTGGCCTTCTCAGTTCTAACATTCTTTCTAGTCAGGAGCTTTTAAAATGGAGATTGGAGGGTTCAATACAATTTTTTTTTTTTTTTTTGTGAAAGTGTTATAGGACATCCATCTCACGTATATCATTACTTTGGTTTTTGTAAGATAAATTTGTGTTGGATATTTGGAATCTAGCATTCTTCGCATACATTTAAATGCCTCTTATTTCCTTAGGGATGAATCTTTTGCATACAAATGTCTCTCATTTCTGTACAGAAAACCATTCTCTATCTAATTAATCTAATTAAGTCGATATCTTCTATTTTGTTGGATGGAAATGTCTAAATTGTTCAAATGATACAATTTTGCATGGTTACCTGGATATGTCCCATTGGTTCCACAAATATCCCTCGGGCCCCTTGTAATGGAGACTAATAAAATTCACAAGCTTGTGCCAGTAAAAAGATTGAATCTCATGAAATAAACTCGAAGGTGTCAAAGGTGTTAATAACAAAAAGTAGAGATGCTGGATATGTATAATATTTTTTATGTTTGTGTTCGATGGATTCCCTCTGCAGTAAATCCATTTCCACTGATTGTATCATGTTGGCTCTTTGATCTAAGTCTGATTTCAAAAAGCAAGCTCAATAGAGGGAAGGAGTGAAAATGGCACCTAGACTATTTTCTCACTCTTTTATATTCTAAAAGTTAAAATTTTTGAAGTGATGGTGTGTTTATAAAACAGAAATTTTCATAGAATTGAAATTCCCCAGCCATCAACTACAATTATGTATCATAACAAATTTTTGGAAAATTCCTGCCAGAACTGAGTGGAATTCAGTCTGAGACTGCATTTCCTATAGGAGTTCATTGTGAGAGACAAGGGCATGAGATTAGCATTGCCCAATGTTTCTCATTTTGAGCAATTACTAATAGTGATACACTTGGCTACAATGCCTCTGAGTTTCACAGGCCAGGAGTTGGGAAGGGCGGTGGTCGCCAGTGAGAGCAGATTTAGGATCGAATCTTTTGGCAGTCCAAGTTATAGTTGGGCTGAATTACCTTCATCGAGATGGGGGCAGCGACACTTCTGAGTTGGAAAGGGAAGGATATGCAATGAATTTTATTTTTTTCGGCTTAACTTATACCACAAAAATAGATCCAACCTGGCATTAGTAATACCTATTATTGATACTGGACAATACGGATCTGGCAGTAATTACCTGGGGTTTTTGATATTATTTGGGCATTTTATGAATGACTAACATTGTTTATAAGATTTTTAGCTCTACATGAGATTCAAAGTTGTTATTGACATCTGTAAATCTCACGAGAAAGATAACAATGAATAATACCTGGTATAAGAACCGACACTGTGCGATTTCTCCGATTCAAAATCTTCAATGAGAAAGGGTTCCACTGGAGAGCTAAAAGCGAAGCTCTTTGAGAGTTTATTTTGTGCTTTCCTGATAACCCTGAGTGATTGTTTGGTCTGATCGAATCCTAGTCCTTTTGTTCTTGTTAGCATCAATATAAAAAAATATATGGACGAGCATTTCTTATCCTCTATCATTATGTCCATGTACATACATCATATCGATTTATCTGTTATGTTGAACTCTAATGACATGGCTTCCTCTACTCTATGAAAAAATATAAAAGAATAGTACGTTTATAAATTTATATAGGACACTTTTGTGAGACAAACCTCCATTTAAAGTTGGTTTTCTTTCCTTCATATAGAACAATCCTTTCATTCATTTCCAGGAATAGGTTGTCTCATCGTAATTGTTATTTCTATTCATACCTAAGACCTGAAATAGTATCATGGACCGATAAAATCTCTTATCCATGATGCTCGTAATTGTTACTCCTATGCATACCCAAAACCTGAAATAATGCCATGGACCTATAAAATCTCTTATCTCTTGCATCTACAAGGCACCCACAAACTCTGCACAACACAGTAGCAAAAATCCCGCAGTGAAACTCTTCTTCGTTGAACTCTCACGAGATGCTTTGTGATAATAACACTAAATAAAATGATTTCTTCACAATGTGTTACTCTTTAACACATAAACTCACAAACATAACAAAAACTCATAATTCATGTCAACACACAAAATATTTGATATATATTAAGAACTTGAGTGTTGAGTGCTATTACAAAATACAAAACTCCGTCGAGCAAAATTAAAAAATGAGATCTTGAGCATTGAGACTTCTCATACTCCTAAGAGTTGTTGTTGTTCCTCACTATCGACTCTATTCTCTTTCTCTCTGTATATCTACCTCTTTTTGTCTTTCTACTACCTACAAAATTAGACTTATAAAGACTAAGAAAGAAAACTTCATGTAGAAGCAAACTGAGTGAAAAATAATTAAGACGACAATAAATTTCGACTAACTCTGATCTGCATAATAGAGCTTGAGAAAGAGAAAGATCAACTCATTAAATAAGCTTCTGCTAACACTCTTTCTACTGTGTCTAACAGACTAAACACCTATGTTTTCATGACAAACTGTGTAAGCGTAAATCTCATAACTTGTAATTAATATCTCCAACACTCCTCCTTAATTATAAGTAGGTGAATTTACAAAATACAAAAAATTACATCAAAATTTTGAATTTACATGCATTTTTAAACATCTTTGACTACGTCGACTCCAAGAAAACTGCGCAGTTTCTAAAATGCATCTCTTGCCAAATATTTTGTAAATATATCTGCGACTTTTTCTTTGGACCTGGAAAACTCTAAACAAATTTCTTTGTTATTCGCTAATTCTCTGGTAAAATGATACTTTGTATCATTATGCTTCGTTTTCTTGTGAAACACATGATTCTTTGATAACATGATGGACGAATTGTTTCAAAAAACATTGTAGTCAGTTCTTGTTGTTCATGTAACAAATCTCTTAACATTCTTCTCATCCAAAGTTCTTGAAACTGTGATTTTAGTTGTGATGTGCTCAACTTTTGTTGAAGAAAGAGTTACAATGAGTTGCTTCCTTGGCCCATGACACCATTCCTGTTCCAAAATGAAATGTCTACCTAGAGGTACTTTTCCCATCATCTATGTTTCCTCCACAATCACTGTGAGTGTACCTAAAAAGTTTGAAATCTTCTGAAGTAGAATATATAATGCCAAAGTCTTTTGTGCCATTCACTTATCTCATAATTATTTTATCTTCTTTCCAATGTGATTCTTTTGGAGTTTACATGAACCTTGAAATCAAGCTCACTCCATACATAATATCAAGCCGCGTTGTTGTCATATAGATAAGGTTTCCTACCAACCTTTTAAACAGTGTGGGATCCACCTTGGACCCTTCATCTTCCTTATTTAACTTCAATCATGTTATGAAAGGTGTTTTGGTTGCTTTGGAATTTATCATGTTGAATCTTTTTAAAATTTCATGCGCATACTTAGATTGTGAAATAATTATACCATCTTTGGACTGGTGAACTTCAATACCGAAAAAATATTTCATAAGCTGTAAATTAGTCATTTCAAATGTATCCTTCATGACTGACTAAAATTCTTCTATTCAAAAATCACTTGTAAAAATCAAATCATCTACATATAAGAAAACAATTAACATACTACCTTGATGATTTTTTTTGATGTACAGTGTTGGCTCACATTCACTTCTCTAAAATCCATTCTGTGTGAGATAAGAATCTATGCACCTGTACCAAGCTCTGGGATCTTGCCTCAACCCATACAATGCCTTCATCAACCCATAAACTTTGTTTTCTTGTCCCGGAACCCCATAACCTTGTGGTTGTTCCTCATATACTTCTTCTTCTCAATGTCCATTCAAGAATGTTGACTTTAAATCCATTTGATAAACAAGCCATTTGTTCTACACCACAATGGTTAACACAGTTCTTACTTTGTCCATGCGTGCAACTAGTGCAAATGTTTCGCTGAAGTCAATTCCAGGTTGTCATGTAAAACCTCTTACAAATAGTCTTTCCTTGTGCTTCTCAACATTTCCTTCCGCATCTTGCCTGGTTTTATAAATACACTTGACATTTATCACATCCTTGTCTTCATGTACATCTACCAATTTCCCTGTTTGATTGTTTTCTATGCATTTAATTTCTTCATCCATGGCTTCTGACCATACATCATTCTTGATAGCTTCATCAAAGGTTAATGGACCATCTATTTGTGAAAATAGAGAAAAAACTAAAAATGAGTTTGTTGTGTCAACATTATAGATGTTGCACAGACTTCTTGTCTTTCTTGGTAATGAAC
>JASDQU010241371.1:77511-88286 GCA_032191745.1 Picea mariana
GCGGTGCAAGACCTGATATACTTGTCGACATCTTGTCAAAGTTTCGGCCAGTAGAAATGTTTCTGCAGCACTGCAACTGCCTTTTTGATGCCAAAGTGTCTTGCCACCTGACTGTAGTGATCTTCCCAAATCAGGTTCGCGTGATTTCTTGATGGAACGTAGAGATGGTCCAGACGGTGCAACAACTCGTCTTGAAGATGGAAATTAGTGACCATTGAATTGGCGCCCAACATTTGGTAGGTGGTGGAGAATTCAAGGTTTGTCTCGTAGAGTTGGGGCCATCCAAAGGTATTGTGGCTGAAAGAGTCTATCACCGTGGTGAGTGTTGCGACTGGAGGTCAGCTGAGGCAATCAACAACTCAGTTGGTACTTCCTGTTTTATACTTGATGTTGAGGTGGAACTGTTGTAAGTATGTGGACCACTTCTGATGGCGGTCATTTTGAAATTTTCCTTCGGTCTCCATGAACTTTAGTGCCTTGTGATCAATGTAGATGACTATCTCCTTCCCAAGAATGTAATGTCTCCACTGGTGGAAGGCTTGCAAAATGGAGTATTTGTCGTAACTAGGGTACTTACGGACAACATCTGGTAGTCTCTAATTATGACATGCCATGGGGTGGTCATGTTGAGTGAGAATCTATCTCGATTGCAAAAGGGATGTTGCAAGTCTAATAATGAAAGTATTGGGGATAATCACAAACGCATCTTCAAGTCATCTAAGGATTGTTGTTGGAACATGCCCCACAAAATGTTTTCCCTACTGCCACCCCTGGTTACTTGGCTAAGGTCCCATGTGATATGAAAGAATCCCAACACAAACCTTCAATAGAAATTGGGGAGGTCTAAGAAGCTATGAAGTTCAGTGAGTGTGGTTGGGGCTGGCCAGTCACAGATGACCTAGATATTGGCTGGATTGACATGCACACCATGTTTATCAACCATGTAGCCTAATTAATGGACCATGTCCATTCCGAAGGAGCATTTTTCCAAGTTTTCATATAGTTTGTGTTGTCGTTGGGTGTGAAGAACCTGATGAATATGCTACAAGTGTTCCACCCAAGTCTTGTTGTAGATGAGGATGTCATATAGATACACCACTACAAAAGTATTGTTGAAAGGTCGTAGGATATATTCCATCATCCTCATAAACGTTGCTGGAGCATTTTTCAAACCAAAGGGCATGACCATCCATTCAAAAAGACCTTATTTTTACTTGAAGGCGGTCTTCCATACATCTGTCTATTCTATTGGGGCCTGCTAGTATCCATACTTCAGATCAATCTTACTAAATTATTTGGCCCCCATGAGTTGATCAAGGAGGTTGTCGATTCGAGGAATCGTGTATTGGTTTCGGACTGTGATTTTATTTAGGGCCCGGTAATCAATGCAGAGTCGCCAGGTCCCGTCTTTCTTTTGCACCAACACAATTGGGATCCCACAAGGCGATGAGCTAGGATGTATGTTCCCCTTGTGGAGCGTTTCTTGGATCTTCCTCTTGATCTCCTCGTTTTCTAATAGAGAGCGGTGGTAGATTGGCCCATTGGGTAGCAATGCACCTGGGGTCAGATCTATGGGATGCTTAACCTAGCAGTGCATAGGTACCTCATGAGGAGAGGAGAAGATAACTGAGTATTCTTCCACGACCTTATCCACTTGCTTCTGTTGTTTGGAGAGATCGACCATGGAAGCCCTAGATGTGGTTGCGATATTTCTCTCACTCTGAGAGTGATTCACGAAGAAGACAAATTTCCCAGTCTGAGAGATGACCTTCCTACATTGCTTGGTAGAGATCAAGGAAATAGCACTAGGAGGGATTTCCTCGGGTATCCTATACAATTTCTTGTTCAAAGTAATAATAAAAATATGAGGCCTAGACTGATATACATCATGATGTTTCCATAAATGAGGTTGGCCCAAAAGAACATTACAAACTTCAATAGGAGAAACATCAAACAATACCTCGTCTTTGAAGGGCTTGATGTCGTATGAGATTCAACACTGTTGGCTGATGCAAAGATCGCTTCCTTGGCAGAGCCATCCAATGGTGTAGGGTTGTGGGTGTGGATTTGTCGGTAGGGCCATTCACTTAAAGACCTCTACCTAGATGAGGTTATTTTGTCTATCGCTATCAATGATGAAGTGCAGCGGGGTGTCTTTTACCCACATTTGTGAATGGAAGAGGTGCTCACCTTCTTTTGGCTCGTCTGGTTCACCATGCCAGAGCTTGGTGGTAGCAACAGTGGCATTGGGTTCCACATCAATGATCCATCTCCCCCTTTTTGGTTATGACTCAGAGTCAGAACCCGCATCTAATTAAGAGGAGTTCACTTCGGCCACCAGCAACTACTTTGAGCGGCAGTCAACAGTGTTATGCCAAGGGCTCTTATGGAAGTCGCACAACTTCCCGTTATCTTTCTTTGTATTTCTTGTGTCTGTATTTGCTTGTGACTTGGAATGGTTGTCCTAATACTATTCATATTTTCTTTATCATTTTAACTGTGGGTTGGGGTTGCCCCTTCCTGGCTTTTGCTGTGAGAGGTTCCCAGGTCCAAATTACTGCGTCTTTTGTTTGACTTTCTGCTCAATTTTGATGACATATTGGTAGGCCGCGCCCAACAATGAGATGTACAGAAATTCCATTTCGGTATCGATGTATCTATGAAGATCACCACAATACTTGAGCACCAGAGGTCGCTCTGAATCTTTGATACCCATCTTGGTGCACAAGATATGGAAGATATTCGTGAACTCTAGCATTGCTTGGTCTCTTTCTTGCCACAGTGTGGTCCATTTGGTATACAAGTCATCATAACTTATGACATGGTAGTATTGTTCCTTAATAGCGTCCCTGAAGGATTCCTAGGTGGACACAACTGTAAATAATGAGGGTTCCTCTGTTTCCTTTTTCCCATAGAAAGTTTCCCACCAATCTTTGACATGGGGAATGACTTTGAGGAGTGAAATATTTTCTCTATTCAAAAAGTTATGGATAGAAAAATACCCTTCTAGTAGATTCAACTACTTGTCTAGAACATATGTGTCTATTTGACCTTCAAATATAGGAATATCGAAGTTGATTTGTACCTTGAAGGGGGCAGCACCTCCACTCAAGGAAGATGCATCACCTGTTGGTAGTCGCTGAAGGATTCACGTGAAACTATCCATCATCTTGTTCCTCTGTTGTGTGAGGGATTCCTCAAGAAAATTTTTGAAAGAATCTCCCATCCCATCATATTTATTTTCTCCTGCCATGAGAGGTCGCTTGGGCATGCGAGAGATTTTTTCCTCAAGAGTAACAAGCTTGAGACTCAATTCTTTGTACCCTGACCTCGTTGGGGACATGCATTAAGACGACAAGGAGCATACCGCTCTGATACCACTAATCCGGATTTTATGAGCAGAAAAAGATGAATACATATTATTAAAATATGTTTAACATAGAATAATAGAGATACAGTAAAACTAGTTATTTCCTCAATAAGGAAATAAGTTGAAACTATAAAATGCAGCAAAAAATAAGCTTGTTGGAATGGTGGTGACTTATCTCTGAGAAGAGATGTGACGGTTGCGCTCATTTGCAAGAAGATGATTACAATGAGGCTCTAAAGGCCTTTTTAAAATCAATAGGAATGTCAAAAACCCTAGACATCAAAAAACCTAACCCTAGGAGATGAAGCGCCAAAAGTCATGTGGGCCCCATTTGGGTAAGTTAGTACATCAACTTCCTGAGGTCGTAACTTTTGCATACGATCTTCGTTTTAGGCGCACGATATCCCATTGGAAAGGTGTTTTTGAGGAGATTCATTTTGGGTGCTCAATGAAATCTATTAGTAGTTATTGCAAAACTTGATGCCGAAAAACCTTCATTTAGGCCCTCAAAATGGCCCCGTAAGTTAAAAACTGTTGAAAATAGTAAATTGCCAAAATTGCTAGAAAATTGTTTTGAGTGAGTTGGAAAAGGTCAGTTGGAAAAGGAATTTAGTGTGAGTTGGAAAAGGAATTTAGTGTGAGTTGGAATAAAGGCGAACCTCAGTTTTTGGATTTAACAGTGGATTGATCTCCATCGTAGATGTAGGAGTGCTAGGAAACTCAGAGATTTCGGGACTCTGGGAATGTTTCAGACATGGATGGGAAGGATGAAGGGTCAAAGGCCCAATAATCACGAAGGCAGTGGTAACATTCCCTTTAACCACACCTCAAGCGGCCATGTCATTGCTAAAGGATGACAACCAAGGTCGATTTTGTGCTAGGTGGGATAGTATGAATGCGGTGGACCCACATGGGTGCCACATGGCCTTTGACCAATGATGCCTAAAGAGCTTCGAAAAAGCACAACTTTCAATCCAGAGCTTAGATTTGAGCACGGTAAAATTCATTGGAAATTTCTTGACGAGGATAAGATGATGGAGATTTCGAGAAGAGGATTTGAGATGGTTGAGGGAAATAAAAAATTTATACCCCATCCCTAAAAAGGGTACTTAGGGGTCAGGTGTGTTACATACTCTTTAACACATAAACTCACGAACATAACAAAAACTCAGAAATACTAATGAATATGTCAACACACAAAATATTTGATATTTATTAAGAACTTGGGAGCTAGGTGCTATTACAAAATACTAGACTATGTCGAGCTTTGGCTTCAACGACTTCTGCAAACTTACAAAACCAAAGCTTTAGATCTCATACTTCTTAGATTCCTCACAACTATTATTGTTTCTCACTATTGACTCTATTCTCTTTGTCTCTGTATATCTACCTCTCTATTTCTATCTACTACCGATAGACTTAGACTTATAAAGACTAAGACCAAAAACTTCCTGTAGAAGCGAACTAACTGAAAAAAAAATTAAGAAGACAATAAATTTCGACTGACTCTTATCTGCATAACAGAGCTCAAGAAAGATAAGGATCATCTCATTAAATAAGCTTATGCTAAACACTCTTTCTTCCATGTCTAACAGACTAAACATCTTTGTTTTCCGTGACAGACAGAGTCTACATAAGCGTAAAGATGACGACTCGTAATTATTATCTCCAACATTATCCATGATGCTAATTTAATCCAAAATAGGGTGTTGTTTAATTGTTTTAAATTTTGGTCCTTTTCGCCTAACTCTTGCTACATATATTTGAATGAAGTCACAATTTGTTTTTGTTTAAATTGCATTTTTGAATCTAGAAATGGATTCCACTTTCTGAAAAATCCCTCGATCATTAAGATTATACATAATTAACCACTCAAATATACAAATCCAACAAATTTTTATCATATTTCATGCAAAATTAAACATAAAATTTCGTCCAAAACAAACTAAGAGGAAGAACAATTGGACTACGACCCAAAAGGTTTCACTTCCCTATAAAACTCTTCTTGAGAACATATTTGCCTCTCACCTTTTTGTTATTGCTTTCCATCTCTTCTTTATATTATATGTGATTATCTCTCTCCATAGATTCAAAGACAATGAATTTGAGATAGTACAACATTTAGCATTGCAAGGTTTTGTCCATTTTCGAGAAGAGAAGCAGAGTTAGTAGATGTTACAATATCAACATTCCATCATTAAAAATCAATTTCTAAATTTTAGATAAGGATCAAATTAAGAAGTATTTTAATGGTAAATTTTATTTAATTAGTTTTTTGGTCTTTTAAAAAAATATTATTTATTAATTAGTTATTTTTATTTAAGAAAATATTTTTTTTATGTAAATATTTTTAAATTAATAATATTAGTCAAAATTTACAAATTTTAATAATAAATTGAATACATTTAATAAAATATTACTATACAAATTCAATAAAAAAATTCAACCAAAATAAAAATAATGTTCAACTCAGTGTTACTCTTTAAAAAAATATCCAAATTTTATATAATTACTTATTAGGAAAAAGAGAAATACTCCTATAGAGGTAGATATTATCTAAATATTTTTTTTGTTTTACCTTAATATCTCCTCCACTTCTCCTTAATGTTTTGTTCTATAGGAAGGTGGAAGGAGATATTAGTTAAAGCATGCTATGTTTTCTTTTATTTAATATCTTCCCACCATTTTCACCCTTATATATGAAGGTTTCAAGGAGGGGAAGATATTACGTAAAATAATACATAATAGTTTTTGTCAAATATATCACCCCACCTCCATTCTCATATAAGAGGATTATTGTTTGACCTAATATCTTCTCTTACCCTTTCTTTATATATAATGGTGGGAAGGATATTAAGGAAAATAAAACATAACATATTCTATCTAATATGTCCCCCCACCTTGATGGGGAATTATATTATAAAAAATAAAACATAATATATTTTACCTAATATTTCAAGTTTCCACCCCATCCTCAAATATGAAGGTGGAGAAAAATATTAAAAAAAATAAAATATAATATATTTTACCTAATATCACCTCCACCTTTATGGAAGGATATATTAAAAAAAAAAAAACATAACATGTTTTAACTAATATCTTGTTCCATCTCATAATTAGATGAGAGAGATATTAAATAAAACATGTTATGTTATTTTCCTTAATATCTCCCTCTACCCAAGAAAATATTGTGAATTCCATGTAACTTTCAAATCCACATTACTACATAGACCACACGTGAAACAACACATAGTAAGGAGTATATACATTATTAATATTACTTGATTCAAATAATTTATTTATTTATTTTTAAATAAATGGTGGAAAAATGAACATTATTGGGAAAGTCTATAGTTCGTTTTCCTTTTCCCTTTTAGGTCTTGTTAAGATATAGACTGCAATCAACCCTCTAAATGTGTGTTTTGTATAAATCCTATAAATGTGTGTGATCTAGACTGCAATCAACCCTGTAAATGTGTGTGTTTTGTATATATATATATATATATAATATGTGTGATTCAAATAATATTTTATTTTTATTTTTTAAGTAATTAAGTGAAAAAAAAAGTATTATTGAGAATTATATAATTCATTTTTCTTTTAACTTTTAGATTTTGTTAAGCTCTATATTGCAATCAGCGTTTTACCTTTTAGGTTGTGTTAAGTTCTAGACTACAATCAACATTGTAAATGTGTGTGTTTTGTCCATTTTCATGGATTTCCAGTGGAAATTGATGTGAATAAGTGAGAAAATTTAAAAAAGTTCATTGCTCAACAACGCTATATTAAATGAAACCCGTAAAGGAATTAAACATCAATTATTTGTAGGAACAATGTTGCATTTTATCTCCCTTGGAAATAAGTCTCTGCTGACGGGATTGTCAGTTCGAGGAATATCATATTAGCAGTTGTACTTGCAGATAAAATCGCTATGGGAAAGCCAAAGACATTTTCCATGCTTTGTTGATTCCCAAAAATGATTAAATAAGTTGCAGGCAAGGAAAGCTATTGCTAATGAGTTTGTGGTAGTTTAAGTTCCTTAAGAATGTATTACAACCACTTTAGTTCTCAAGGAAGAGTCCACGATAGATTGGTATTTGGAACAACAGCTCTCGGATATTCTCCTTGAGAGGACTTGAATCCACCATTAATAGCGACAATGCGAGGTAGAATTCCACAACCACACCCGATCTTGTTTTCGTTCACTTGCGGTGAAGGTCCTATTGATGGAAGGAATTACTACACGATTTATCCATAGCAACGAATCAGAACATGATTCAATGTTGGATTAAAGTCGTCCTTGTTACTGCATGGCTTCATCCATGCCAGTGAGAATGTCCCAGAAATTCCTGGAGGTATGTGAGGATGGAAGCAAACAAGTATTTGCATGTGGTAGGGAGAGACAGCATGGAAGGAATCAAATTAGGGATGATTTTAAGGACGGAAATATATTTCAAAATGTAGAAACCTTGGCAAATCTTACTAATCCTTCATATGCCAGCTGTAAATGTTTGGCGATATTTTTGTAAAAATATTCAAATTTCTAAGGATTTTAAATAGTTTTTATAAAATTTTGGCGATTTTTAAGGTAAAATAATTTTATCCTATAGAATTTGGGCAAATCATTTTTAAAATAACGAATATCGTTTTTGGAAAAACCATGGAAAATTAGCCCATGAGCGAAATTTAACCCCTAAAATCATCCATGAATCAAATATGAGGAACACACACATCTCTTGCATGAATCCCAAGGCATCTTTTGTTAGTCGGACATTCTGCCATATGGTTATTGTTGCCTTTTTTGTTTAATTTTTGTTGCACTAGAAAAGATCAATTTAGTAAAATCAAGGTACCTTCACCAAAGATATAATATAATATAATATAATATATTCTCTTATTCTATTCTATATTATAATTAGATATCTATATTATATGTGTTTATTAAAATAATATCTATTATAATTATATTATATTGTGTTTATTAAAGTAATATCTAGTTTGGTCCAATCGAAATACCTTCACCAAATGTCTAATATAATATATTAATATACAATATATATATTCTCTTATTCTATATTATTTTATTAAATATCTATATTATAATAATAATTAGATATCTATATTGTATTGTATTTATTAAAGTGATATCGTGGAAGTAGCATAATCACATTATAAAAACATTATTGAGTGTCAATCCTATATGCAAGTATAAACATTCTTTGATATAACTCATCCATGATAGCGTGCTCTTTGGTGATAATACTCTTTCCTTTTCTTTAGTATTCCAAAATCTAAGCCTAACTCTTGAGCTGACCATGTTTGTAGACCATCCCGCTTGCAATGGAGTTGCACATATCTACTATTATTTTCATATCATGTAGCATATATCCTTTGTTCTTTTTTCCTTCTTTTATTTAACATGGAGCTGCATGTCTCTACTTCTTTGTTCATGTATTATAGCATGCTCTATGGAATTCTCATTTTTGCTATAACTCTGTATTAAAAATTCTTAAAGTAGAATACTTTGATTTTAATAAGATTTTTCTGTTTGTTTAATGTGTCAAAGTAATAAAAACATTAATTGGAAACAGGGTAAAAATGTTACTTAAGTTTTATTTGATAAAGATATGGTTATTTTATATACTTCATTTTTCATCAATGTAATAAATATTTATTCATTATAGTGATGATAATCTTAATTGCACTAATGATGATGATGATTGTTATCATGAACAATATATTTATTGACACAATTAGAACAAATAACAAGCCAAAGAGATGAAGAGAAGTAGTACATGACCTTTGGTTCTTTCTTTCTATTATTCTTCATTAATTATTGAATTTGAAAAAAAAAATATGCAAATTTTGTTGATGTCAGTGGTTCCAATGGCTTTTTGAATCTTCCATTTGCTTGATTTGGACACTTCTTCACCAATTTTTCTGAGAAATGTGACTTTAATTAACACTCCACAATGGACTCCAAATATTTTTATATTTCACATTGAGGACTTGGAGCCTATGCCACTTCAAAACCTCAACCACCATTATTTGAAATTTACCATGGCTTTAGAGAATCCAATTACGCTCTCTTGAAAAAAACCAGAATATTTCACGGTAGTCCAACTTGTCTCTTTCATGGAACTTTCCTCTTACACACATCAAAATAATTTTACCATGTGATATCATGGAAACATGCTCATAAGTGTGGGACAAAAAAAACCTTAAATCATATTATCTATTCCATCTTAACCAAGTGTCACTATGCATGCCTTTGTCTCATTTCTCCCATGTCCAAACTATATGTTGATGAGTAGCAACATCAAATTTCTTGGTTACAACTACGTCCCCTCCATTTTGGCCATGATGCTGACAAACAATGTCAATAGAAACACCCTCAACATTAACATTAATGACCAAGTATGAGATCTTAAAGCAAGTTTTAGTTCTCACCTTTCCTCAAAGAAGTTTATTAACCTGAGTATCTATAGAATTTTCAAGTGCGGATGAATATGACATAATTTCATATGATATTATATCATTTTAATCAAAGCAATTTGTATAATATAAATAGTGCAAATTATGGCGTTCATAAATGTGTAGTGAAAAATGTAATCAACCAAATATTTGTACCGAGAATAGTTGCATACACATAGAAGATTTATTCTATTGTTCATGTGTAAATTCAAAACTCACAATTGAACATGGTAGTGTCACACTTTAAAATAATAGAGTTTAATGTGCAACCCAATAACTCTTGGAATGTGTTAATTCTAATATGATAGAAAAAACTCGCATAAAACATATGTTATATAAATAAGATAAATAATTTTGATAATCTTAGACTATTTCTTTTTCCTCTCAACACATGTGAGTGCAAGCTATTGATGGTCTCTCAATATGCATTAGTGACAATACAAACCTAGAAAAACAACAATATTTAGCTTTGAGGGGTTATTCAAGGTACTTTCAAAATGATTTTGAATATGGTGTATGAAGATGAAATGTAGAAAATTGAATTAGCTTTCCTAATATAAAACTTTTATTCATAGAAATTGTGAATAAGTTTGTCAAATTTGATTTTTTCTAACAATGGTATATTATTTTTCCAACAAAATATAAGGTATATATTTTTTTTCGTGCAGGTGTTGAGTAACTTAATGATGGAATTTCATTCCAAAAACTTGGTATGCTTGTAGAGATACCGTTTTTTTTGTGGTGTGTATTTTTTGGAAAATTATGATATGAACTTTATATTTTTTTAAAATGATCAAAATCAACATATCCTTGAAATTACAATGTCTTTTGTTCGTGTAGGCTAAGATGGTCTTAACATGATCCAAATAATTTTTTTTTCCTTTTTTAGATCGTAGATATCGGTCTTCTCTAGTGCCACATATAACTCATT